>JANSMC010000103.1:0-94262 GCA_029299015.1 Ophiostoma montium
TATATAAACTTAACTTAATACTATACGGATTAAGTTAAGTCCCCTTACCCGTCCGATTAAACTTAAAGTATAACCTAATAAAAACCGTCCCCGACCTATAAGCTCCAACAAAAAAAATATATTTAAACGTTATTAATCTAGCTTTACTTTATCGTCTTAATACCGAGGATCTTACGTAGCCTAACAATAACTAATATCGGTAAGCCAATCCTTTAATTATATAGTTACATCTAACAAATTAGTATAGTCTTATAAAGCGTAATACATTTAAGCGTTTAGTTATTAACCGCCTCCGGTTACTACTTTTACGTACGTTTAAACCTAAACGTTAAAAAATCAAGTTTACCCCGGATAAAAAAAATACTATTTCTATTCCGATTAAAGTACTAGTATCCTTCTTATACCGGGCTTACCGAAAAAACTTAAAAAAAAAAAAAAATCTAAATTTCGAATAAATACAAAAACGTACGGAAAAACGTCGCTAGCTAGGAATACTAAGTCAATCTAGCTTTAACGGCTCCGTTCGATTAGTTCTTAAAAACTCTCCTCGCGCTTATTTCGGGGCTAATAGTCGTTTTAGCTAAAAAAGTTAGGCCGCTCTTATTATTTCCTTTTTATTCTCCTTCCGTGGCCGTTAAGTATCGAGTTATAAGAAGGGCGATACTTCCTAACTTTTCTTCCATTTCTTTAATACCGTCTAACTTTATAAAAACGGGCGTAGTTTTCCTTCTAGCCTTATACTAACCCTTATTAATAGTAGTTTTATCGTATTAAATAAAAGGCCTCCCTTATTCCTAACTTTACTACTAAGCCGTACCGTTTTTTACTCGTCCTAAGTACGGGCCCTTACCTATAAAAGAAAAAGTTCTTACTCGTCCCGTAACTAGTAATTAAAGTAGTATTATATATATTAATCCGTCGTAAGTCTTATACGCGTAATATTTATAACAAAAAAAAAACTTATAAAGGAAAAAGAGGAATAAAAAAGTACTAAATAAAAATAAAAAACGTTATCGTATATATATACCTACGCGGTATCGTCGCGCTTAGCGGCCTTTTTAATATAAAAAAAGGGGTTATACTTACCTTTATAAGTATAATCGGTTATACTCCGAACTAGTCTCCGGCTCGATTTAATCTTAGTACTCGCTTTCGAAATATCGTAGCCTTTTAAATAAATAAGACTAGAATCCGGATGTATTTACTACTAAAAGCGAAGAGCTAAGTACGGGCTTTAAGTTTTTTACTTAACTAACTATACTACAACTATATAACTTACAGCTATAGAAAGTGTACTAGCTAGCCGGGTACGGGCTTTCTTAGCGGGCGCTAGGAGGCCCGATTTAGAACTTTATAAGGACTTGTCGTATTACTCTAGAATCTTAATAAAGATATCGGGCGTACTCTAATCGGGATAAAACTCAAAGTAATCAATCAAAGATATCAATTCTGTGTTGTGTAGATGCGTCCTTGCCTTTCCTACTTCGTAGCCCTAAGGAATCTCCTTAAGGAGATTGCGCCCTAGTCCACAATTGCAAGAAAGCGGTAAGGAGCGGCAAAAGCACCTCCCCGATCCAGTGATCGGTAAACTACTTTACCAACTATAACTAGAAAACAAGAAAAAGGAGTACAATACGAAGAAAACAGAAAAAGAAAAGAGTAGGCGCCTTTCCGTCATCACTCACTACCAGCCAGCACACAGCTGCATCCAACGCGTATTCACCGACGCCATATTAATACGTATAGCATTCACAGTCTCGAATTACTGGTGGGAATAAACTTCTGAGAGTGACGCTCCGGCGTATTCTCCCTCCCCGCGATTGATCTATCTCGCGTCACGACAATCCCAATCTAATCTCAACACACACACACACACACACCCGCTACAATGAACGGCACAGCCGACAATCCCCCCACCCGGGGCCTGCACGTGCCGACATCATCACACGCGCGCGGCCCGCCACAAGATGACACTACCACTGCCGCCGCCGCTGCTGCCGCCGCCAGCAACAACAGCAACCTGGAGCCCGACACATGCCGCATCTGCCGCGGCGAGGCGACGCCGCAGGAGCCGCTGTTCTACCCGTGCAAGTGCAGCGGCAGCATCAAGTACGTGCATCAGGACTGTCTGATGGAGTGGCTGTCGCACTCGCAAAAGAAGCACTGCGAGCTGTGCAAGACGTCGTTTCGCTTCACCAAGCTGTACTCGCCGACGATGCCGCAGCAGGTGCCGGTGCTCGTGTTCGCCAAGCACATGACGCGCTACCTGATCCGCAAGGTGCTCGTGTGGCTGCGCGTGGCGCTCGTCGTGTTTGCGTGGGCCGTGGTGCTGCCCATCTTCACGCGGTGGGAGTGGTCCTTTTTCTTCTGGGTCAGCGAGGAAGGGCTGCAGGTGGCCGGCCACGACTCGCTGGTGTCGCTGGGCGCGTCGGTGGCACGCGAGCTCAACGGGTCGCTGGCGGGGGCGGGCCAGAACGACACAAGTGGTGGTGCCGTGCCGGATAACAGCACTGCGGCCTCCGAGGGCCAGTCGCTGCTGCTGCTGGCGGCCACGACGCTGCTCGACATGATTGGCGTGACGGACTGGAGCAGTGGCGAAGACGCGGCTGACGCGGCGACAACGGCGAACCCGCGCTTTGGGCTGGTCGGCACGGTGCCGCCGACGCTGCTGAGCGAGGTGTCGTTTCTCAACAGCCTGACGCGCTTCCGCCGCGTCAACAGCCTGGTGACGTATGCGCTCGAGGGCCTGTTTATCACGTTCATGGTCGTCGTGTGCTTTATTTTGCTCATTCTCGTGCGCGACTATGTCGTCCAGCAGCAGCCCGAGATCAACATGCGGGCGGCCTTTGGCGACGACGCCGACGTTGACAATGCGGATGCGCTTGTCGTCAACAACAACATTCCTGTGCTCGAGGGACGCCTGCGCGGCGCTGCTCACGAGCATCACCAGCATGAGCACCATCACGAGCATCACCATCACCACCACGACCACCACGACGGCGGCGACGTGGTCGATGACGACGAGCTCGGCGACTCGGACTGGGAGACGGACGACTCGTTTGCCGAGTCAGAGCTGGATTTCTTGAACCCGCTCCCGCTCCCGCTGCGGCCGGCGCCCGAGCATCGGCCCTTGTTTGCTGATCGCGGCGACGACGAGGACGAGAACCGGCCCATGCCCGATCTCGAGGACCGTAGCGCACGCGAGGATGTGCCGCCGCGGTCCAGCACGCCGGGCCCATTTCCGGATCTCTGGGACGACGTGACATCGACGGACGAGGCCGAGGGGGCCGAGGCCGTCGGAGAGACTGAGGTGGCCGAAGTGGCTGGAGTGACCGAGGCGGTGGAAGCACTGGAAGCGGCCGAGGCAGCAGAACCAAGCGAGGAGAGTCATATTGCGGTCGACGAGACCCCTGCCACTGCCACTGCCACCAGAAGCGGTCTGCTGCCGCCCGAGGGTGGCGTGCCCGTCAACGAATACATGCGCATCTACCGGCGGGCGGGCGGCGACCCGGCGCGCATCCTCGCGATTGCGCGGGCCGAGGGCCTGGAGGACGACGTGCAGTACTGGCTGCGCGTGATGCAAAACGTGGCAGAGCGGCACCAGTCGGACCGGGGCAGCGTGGACAGCAGCTCGAGCACGACGACGGTGGACCTGGCCGAGGTGGTGGCGCAGCCGACGGGAGCAGCGACCACAACGAGTAGCTGGAGCTGGAACACGGCTGCGTCAAGTGCCGACGAAGGCAAAGGAAAGGAGCCAGCGACGTCTGCGGCGGAGGATGAGGCTGAGGCAGAAGCACCTGCTGAAGCCGCCATACAGGGCCCTTCTACTGTGAGCGAGTTTGCATACGGGCTCCGGCCACGCGCCAACACGGACGGCCCGATTGCCGCCTTCGGGACGAACCCGCTCGGGAGCAACAACTGGACCTTTGCGCCGGCACCGCGAGCCGAGGCACCAGAGGAAGCGCCAGAGGTTGCCCGGGTGGAGGAGGTCCGAGACGAGCCACATGAGAATCATGATGATAGTGGAGGAGCACAACCAGCCACAGAGGCCCCCGAGCCCGAAACAGAACACGCACCAGCAGTCGTTCGACATGTCGATGCACAGCCTCCGCGGCCGGCTACCCTGTTCGGCATGGTGGCCAACTTCATGTGGCGCGACCTCGACAACATCGACCCGGCCGACCTGCCGCCGATTCCGGTGCTGCTGCAGGACGACGAGGTGCACGACGGGCTGTTTGACGACGAGGACGAGCACGCGCCGCTGGACGACGCCGAGCGCGAGGCCTTTGAGGCGGCAGCAGCAGCAGCAGCGGCAGCCAACATCGAGGCCGAGGCCATTGAGGACGCTGAGGACCTGGACGGCATTTTGGAGCTGCTGGGCATGCACGGGCCGATCATGGGCCTGTTCCAGAACGTCATGTTCTGCGCGTTCCTGGTGACGGTGAGCCTGCTGATTGGCATCTTTTTGCCCTACAACATTGGCCGCTTCAGCATCTGGCTGGCGGCCAACCCCAAGCACCCGGTTACAGGGCTCTTTAGCCTGGCCAAGCTGCTGCAGGACGCTGCGGCAGCCCTGCTGGGCGTTGTGGCCTTTAGCACAGTGTACCTGCTGCAGGGCCCGGCGCTGTTGCTGGCGAAGCTGGGCTGGACGGTGCCGGCGGGCCTTGTGGCGTCGTCGATGGCGGCGACGTGGGACATTCTGGCGACGGCCACGGTGCGTGTCGGTGGCAACTTTAACTTTGACGCGATGCTGCTGCCGGCGGGCGAGATCCGCAACTTCTCGGCCATCAGCCACCAGGCCCTGTTTGCACTCAAGGCCCAGATCGCTGCCGCAGTGGCTGCCGTGGGCCGCGGGTTCGTCATGGCGGCCGACGGCGACGTCGCAACGCTGGGTGCCGAGGTGGCGGCCGTGGTGCGCGACGTGTCAGTGTCGGCGTGGGAGGTGCTGCGCACGCTGCCGGCGGTGCTGTCGGACCCGAGCTCGTGGGTGATCACGCTGGGCCCGATGGAGCCGTCCAACGTCAACCCCGAGTTTGCCTATTGGGGCGGGCAGGACCGGTTCCTGGCCATTGGCACGGGCTACACGACGGTGTTTGTGGCTGCGTGGTGGTACCTCAACAAGGGCGCGCCGCTGCCGGTGGGCGAGCAGTGGGAGGTGGCCGTGATCGAGGGCCTCAAGCAGGCGGGAGGCGTGCTCAAGGTGATTCTGATCATCGGCATTGAGATGCTCGTCTTCCCGCTGTACTGCGGTCTGCTGCTGGACGTGGCGCTGATGCCGCTGTTCCAGGGCACGACGGTCATGTCGCGCGTGGTCTTTGCCGTCAACAACCCGACGACGGCCGTCTTTGTGCACTGGTTTGTCGGCACGGGCTACATGTTCCACTTTGCGCTATTTGTCAGCATGTGCCGCAAGATTATGCGCAAGGGCGTGCTGTATTTCATTCGCGACCCCGACGACCCGGACTTCCACCCCGTGCGCGACGTGCTGGAGCGCAACGTCACGACGCAGCTGCGCAAGATATTGTTCTCGGCCTGCGTCTATGGCGGGCTCGTCATTGTGTGTCTGGGCGGCGTCGTCTGGGGCCTGGCCTACATCGCCCACGGCATCCTGCCCATCCACCACGCGTCCAACCAGCCCGTGCTCGAGTTCCCCATCGACCTGCTCTTTTACAACTTTCTCATGCCCGTGGCCGTAAAGCACCTGAAGCCGGGCGACGCGCTGCACGGCATGTACACGTGGTGGTTCCGCAAGTCGGGCCGGCTGCTGCGTCTGACGTGGTACTTGTTTGGTGAGCGCCAGGTCGACGAGGAGGGCAACCTTGTGCTCGCCCCCAACTCGCCGTACCGCCGCTACCCCTGGCCGGCGCGCCTGTTTCTCGTCTACGACGCCGCGTCGCGCACCGTCCACCCAGCCTGGGCCGATCCGCCACCACCACCACCGGCCGGACCACGCACTCGGCCCCGGCCCCGGACCGGCACCCGCTCCGGAGCCCGGTCGACGCGCAACAACCACAACCACAACCACAACCACAACCACCATCACCATCATCACCACCACCACCACCACCACTCGCACTCGCGCCCGCAAACACCCGCCTACGCCGTGCCCGGGGCCGCCACCAAGGCCGAGCTGGTCAAGTCGCAGCAGCTGATTCCCACCGGCACTTTTGTGCGCGCGCCGTCGTCGGACCAGGCCAAGATCCCCAAGGACGGCGGGTCCGTGTTCTACCGCGTCAGCGAGGACGACGAAGGGCTCGCACTGCCGCCCAACGCGCTCGACATGGACATTTACAACAGCGACGACTACCAAATGGTCTATCTGCCGCCGCACTTCCGCGCGCGCGTCCTGTGCTTCATCACCTGCATCTGGGTCTTTGCCGCCACCACCGGCGTCGCCCTGACCATTGTGCCGCTGCTCTTTGGCCGCGCCCTGTTTGCGCGCGTGCTGCCGCCCGGCGTGCCCACCAACGACATTTACGCCTTTAGCATTGGCGTCTACGTGCTGAGCGCCGCCGCCTACGTGCTCTTCCACGTCGCGCCCGTCGTGCGTGTGGCCGTCGCCGCCCTCGTGCGCCGGTCGCTGGCGTCGTCGTCGGCCCGCGAGTTCGCTGTCGTGCCGCTGCAGCTCGCCGTGCGCACCGCCAAGCTCGTCTACAGCTACGTCTTTATCCTCGGCGTGTTTCCCGTGCTCGCGTCGGCTTTGCTCGAGCTGTACGTCCAGATCCCGCTGCACACCTACATGCACCCTCCAACGGAAAAGGCCAGCCCTGATAGCTCCCCCGACCCCAGCCGCCACACCGTCTACCTTGTCCAGTCGTGGACGCTCGGCCTGCTCTTTTTGCGCGTCGCCACGCGCTCCATCACGGGAATGTACCCGGACTCGCGCCTGGCGTCGGCCATTCGGGCCGTGCTGCGCCGCGGCGTCCTCGACCCGGACGCGCGGCTGCTGACGCGCGCCTTTGTCGTGCCGGGGTTTGTTCTGGCCCTCCTTGCCGTCGCCCTGCCCTGGGCCGTGGCCAATCTTTATTTTGTGGCCTGCGGCAGGGCCGATGTTGCAGCGTATGTGCTGTTCCCCCCGCTCGACGACGCCCGCACCGTCTACCGCCTCAGCTACCCTGTCACGCTCGCCCTCGCGGCCCTGCTCTACGCCCTGCGCGGCTGGCTCGGCGTCTTTGCCCAGTGGAAGGTGCGCATCCGCGACGAAGTCTATCTGATTGGCGAGCGGCTGCACAACCTGGGGCCACCGAATGCGGCGCCGGGAGCGCGTCGGGGGTACCGCACGGGGAGGGTGTGAGGGTGGGACGTTGCTCTTAACGGACTGCCCACACCAGACATGAGATGGTTGTCAGCCGACGCCGAGCAAGAGTGACATTATTCTCTTGCCAGCAGGCTAGGGTAGGAAACGATCCACTACTCGCTACTTCTGTATGCGACTGCCTTGAAGACGCTGCAGCACACTGGCAGGCCGAGACGGACCAGGTCTTTGACTGTCCGTCGCCAGCGAGTCACGTGCCATTTATAGGCCGATTCAGCCGGCCAAGCATCCGCGTCGGCAGTCACTAATACACTGCCACGCTCATGCCAACAGAGGAGGAACTGCAGGTGCACAAGGAACAGAGCCAAGGTTCCAATAGCATTAAATAGTCGAGAAACGACTAGAGCGACTACCATAGTATCATATCAAACAGAGCAGATAATAGAATAAAGTAGTTATTTCTAAAAAGTAGTGACTCGCCCAACTCATTCAAATACACAATACAATCATCAGGCATAGCAAACATTACAATAAAAAAAGTATTTAGAAAAGGTAAGGACTCGCTCAGCTATGTCAAATGTACAATACAATCATCAAGCAAAGCAATCATTACTATAAGAAAGTAATTATAAAAAGTAGTGACTCGCTCAACTGAATCAGATATACAATACAATCATCAGGCATAGCAAACATTACAAGAAAGAAAGTAATTATAAAAAACAGTGGCTTGCTCAACTAAGTTCAATATGCAAGTTCAATATGCACTGCAATCATCAGGCATAGCAAACATGAAAAGAAAAAAAGTAACTATAAAAGTAGTCACTTGCTGGACTAAATCAAATTCAATACAATCATCTAGCAAAGCAAACATTACCATAAAGAAAGTAATTATAAAGCAAGGATACGCTCAACTAAACCAAACAGATGCTATACCCAAATTCTAAACGATACAAAGAAACGCCAAAGGAAAACAACAACTACAACCGCGCCAGCTTGCGCGTCGCCGCCGCACTGATCAGCGCAAAAATGGCCCCGATAAACAGCGTCACGGCAATCGCGTTCGGGCCGTCCGTGCTGTGGTGCTCCGACGGGTGCGCGTCCGTCGCCAGCTCGGGGCTCTTGCCGGGCTCCAGCACCGCAAACACGAGGGCGCTCAGCAGGTTGCCCAGCAGCTGCGGCAGCGTCGTGTAAATGTTGAGGATGCCAAAGTAGATGCCGCTCAGCTCGCCCGTCGACACGGCTGCCGGGTCGCCGCTGCTGCCGTGGCCACCGCCCTTTTCTAGATGAAACGCCGCCTTTTCGCCCATGACCGGCACCGGGTTCGACATGCGCCGGTTCGGCGTCGTCTTGGCCCCGTGGCCGCTGCTGCCGACGCCGCCACCACCCGTCAGCTTGTTCACCTCGACGCCCAAAAACGCCGACGGCGCCCACGTCACAATCGTCCACGGGATGCCGCACAGCGTCACCAGCAGCGTCGCAAACCGGAAACTGTTGGCAAACGGCGCCATAAACATGCTGCACGCAAACATGACGTGGCCGCACGTCCACACCGTCAGCAGGTCCGGCCGCGACTTGTCCAGCGTCTTGACCAGCCCGGCAATGCTGGCGGGCGGCCGCTTCGTAAACGTGTCGTTGTACGGGCTGCGCACCAGCAGCGGCAGGATCGTCGACGCCAGCACCGTCATCGCCGAGTACGTCGTCAGCGCATAGCTGCCGATCCGCCCCATCTCGCCCACCACGTCCTCCGTCGCCGTGCCCTTGGGCGCGTCGTACCGGAAATACGTCTCGCCCACCCACGTGCTGCTGTACACCACAAACGGGAACCACCCGATCCACCCCCAAAACACCGCCCAGCAGATCGCCTGGATCCGCGGCGGCAGCGTCAGCAGCGTCGACCAGATCTGCCGGATGATCTTGACCAGCTTCGCCAGCAGGCCCTCGCTGGCATTGCCCGGACCGCGCAGCGCCGACCGCAGCAGCACGCGCTCCGTCACGCTGTAGCACGTAATGCCCACCGTCACCAGCAGGCTGATCGACGCCACAATGCATAGCTTCTTGAACTGCGTGTCGCCCAGGCCCGGTCCAAACATGGTCACCAGGTCAACCGCGCCGGCCGCATACCCAACCAAGTGGCCAAACGCTGCCATCCGGCTCGCCCACGCCGCGCCCTCTTGCTGCTTCTCCAGCGGCAGCGTGTCCACCAGCAGACTGCGGTTGCACGACATGACCGCGTTGATGGCAAAGTCCACCACGTACAGTGCGGTGACGGCCAAGAAAATAACCGTTTTCCGGTGGGCTGTGGGCGGGGGCGCGCCGCCAAGACCCAGCGACAACACCGAGCGTGTCGGCTCATCGCCTAGCAGCGTGCTGACAATGCTGCTCGTAAAGCTCAGTGCCATAAGGCCAAACACGACGAGAATCGAACCCGCAACCATAAACGGTCTTCGTCGTCCCCATCGTGCCGTCGACTGGTCCGACACAACGCCAATGACTGGCTGCACAATCAGGCCCGAGAGCGGCCCTGCCAGCCAGATGATCGACGCCTGGCCTTTGGTGAGGCCGAGAGAAAGGAGATACGGTGTGCAGTCTATTCTGTTAGTGATGCCAAAGACCAAGCCGTCGTAGATTACACATGTCAGACATACACGTCATCTCTACACCCCATGTAAACGCAATGCCCAGACTCGCCGACGTCAGCAGCATCATGCGCGTCGTGTCGGTCGCGCCCTTGACCGACGGTTGTCCCGACCAGCTCGCCATGGTTTCGGGGGTGCGCCCAGCGTCAAAGAACAGGTGCGAGTGGCCGTTGAGCTCGATGCTAGGCTGCTTCTCCTCGGTGCGGTCGTCGTTGCCGTAGGAGAGGAATTCGCTCTTGACGTCAATGTGCTCGCGCTCGCTAATCGTGATAAACTCTTCCTTGCCGTCCTCGTCGCCGTTGCCGTCGCCGTCGTTGTCGGTGCGCGGTACCTCGGCAGTCTGTGGTCCCTTCCACCAGAGCGGCGCCGTGCTCGCCTCGCGCAGTTTGTGGCTTTGCGCAGAAACCAGGGACAGGCTGCCGGGTTTCCGTTTCATGCGGTCGTTCTTCGTGCGTGAGCAATGGGAGTTGTGTGGTTGTGTGGTTGTTGTGTGTATTTGTTGATGTCTTTACGAGGGTCAGCACTGTCTCACTCCTGGAGAAATGCCTCATTTCTTTGCGCAACCAGGGTGGTTGTCGCGGCAGTTGCCTGGTCGTCCCTTCCCATTGCGACACGTGCCTCTTGCCTCCCTGCAGTCCCATTGCACTTTCCGTATTTTCTTACCAGCTATGCGAATCAACAGGGCACCTGCTCGTCGAGGTGTTGAAAGTACGGTCGATCCTTCTGTTTGGGGATATGCTGTACGCAGGCAGGAACGTGCAAATTAAAGCCAAACAGAAAGGAGGCTCCCAAAAAGCGAGGGGAGCAATTACGATACAAGGGTTAGATAGTCAGGGGAAGCTGTGCGGATAGAGACCAACAGCTACCACTTTATCCACCACACGATAGTGCTCTACCGTGTAAGCTTGGGCCTTTCTAGCGCTCCCTTTTGCCGCCCAACCGCCAAAGGAACGACTACAAAGGCCACAGTGTCAGGGCCGGCAGGTGCGACGCGGCGCGAGTGGGGCTGCTTTGCAATTGGTGACGTCGCCTCAATGCGCGCAGTTGTGAAAAACTACAGTGTATCTAGTCTTTACCTCTAAGTGCTATCACATGTAACTTTACTCTCATTTACCTTGATATTGAGCTCTCTCATATGTTGCGTTTCTTTAGTAAATTTGTACATAATTCTCTTGTATTATATTGTGACCTGATAAAAGGGTACGGATATACGGAAACATCAACACCCTCCAACATTGGCAATTACGGCAGGCGCAAAGCGTGGCGCACGCAGAAAGTACGAGTACGAATAGACCGCCCAAGTGGGCCCGCAACTGCCGAGTCGTTGCACGTTCATAGGATCATCTCACCCACTAACAGCAGGGACCAACGAGCGGCTGTAGCCAATGCGCGTGCTTGAAAAGACCGATATAGGAACATGTTGTGACAGGCTAACAACAAGGCTGTGATTAAAATTTAAGTCTGAAATAAACAAGAATTTGACCTAGAATGAAAAATTGTTCACCTGTCACTGGAAAGGGAAAGAGCCATTGACGTCGAGTCATAATTTGTAGCACTCACTTGCAGAAGCAAGAAGCAGCAGAGGCATTTAGACACTCTCTACTGTCCATAAACTGATTTTGTATCGTGATATATTAAACTCTCGTGTCTGTTCTGCCATCCATCATTGCCCGACCCCGCCACTGTGACTCCGAAGTCGCAAAATACACAACTTTGATTCCTCCACATCCTGCAATCCGCTTACAACGTTCTGCACACAACGCTCTGACGACACTTTCGCATACTATAGACTTGCGATCGACATCCATTGACCCCCTCACGAACATCACGACCGCACACTCGTATTCACCATGGATCTCGTTCAATCGTGAGTCATTGCGACAGTGGCTCGTATGCCGTGACCTCTTGAGCCGTCGACTGACTCAGCCTTGCAGATTGGGCGGGCGTTTGCTCTTTGCCATTCCCAAAAGTACGTCTTGCTTATGCTGCTGCTGCCACCACGACACGACTGCGAGATGCACATGCTAACACGCGCCCAGAGGGCCGTCTTCAGGTGGCCGCCCTCGAGCTGCTGCGCGGCGCCGACATCCAGTTCCGCCGTGAGAACCGCCTCGACATTGCCCTTGTCAGAAACCTGCCCATTGCCCTGGTTTTCTTGCCCGCCGCCGACATCCCGACTTTTGTGGGCGAGGGCCAGGTGGACCTGGGCATCACCGGCTTTGACCAGGTCCAGGAGCACGATGCGGGCGTGCGTGCCAGTGCGCGCCAGACGCAGACCCCGGACATTGCCGCGGCCGACGCAGCCAAGCCCAAGGGCTGCGAGACCGTGCTGGAGCTGGGCTTTGGCGCCTGCAAGCTGCAGGTGCAGGTGCCCGAAAAGGGCGCCTACGCCGAGCCGAGCGACCTGGTCGGCAAGAACATTGGCACCAGCTTTGTCCACCTCGCCGAGGAGTACTTTGCGCGTCTGGAGGAGGAAAAGTACGGCTCGGCCCCGAGCAGCCGCCGGCGGACCAAGATTATCGAGCTCAGCGGCAGTGTTGAAGCTGCCTGCGCCCTCGGTGTCGCCGACGGCATCGTCGACCTTGTTGGTATGCCACCCTGTGTCCCGTGGTCTCTCTATTGATCTGTACTGACAATGCTCTCAGAGTCCGGCGAGACCATGCGCGCGGCTGGCCTCAAGGCCATTGACACGGTCGTCGACTCGTCTGCCATCCTGATCAAGTCCAAGGCGCCTAGCAATCCCGACATGGTCAACCTGATTGCAGCCCGCATTGCCGGTGTCATCACGGCCCAGAAGTACGTGCTCTGCCAGTACAACATCCCGCGCGACCAGCTGTCGCAGGCAACACAGATCACGCCCGGAAAGCGGGCGCCGACCATTACGTCGCTGGACACGGCCAACTGGGTGGCGGTCAGCGCCATGGTCGAGAAGAAGCTGATTGCCACGGTCATGGACAGCCTGGTCAAGGTTGGCGCAACCGACATTCTTGTGCTCGACATTCACAACACGCGCAACAGCTGAGTAGAAGATACGGCTGAAGCTACACATTTGGAGTATCATGGAATATAAATCATGGAGTCAAGGATCTCACCGGTTGAAAAGGACATCTGTATCACGGGGCTAGAATTCATAGCCATATTAGAACGTTATCGGGTATGCATTTCTCTTTTCTGTGGCCATGTTCTCGAACACGCAACAGAGTGAAATTGGTGTTGATGGAGATGACTGTATATACTGCATACGTAGAGTAGAGTAGGACTCGAGGAGTCTATGTGTGCCAGATGACAACACGGCCGTCGACACCGCTCGCTGGACTTTGTTAGCAATGGCCGCATAAATCCTGCACTGAACAACTTACAGGAGAACTGGGTGACGTGGCCGGCCGAGCCTGCAAACGGCCGGATCGTGTTGATGGTGTTCTGGTGCGTCGTCTTGAGCTGCGTGTCGTTCTTGGTGCGGCCCATCAGGTCCATCTGGCGGAACATGTTGAGCGCCGACTCCTCGCGGTCGTCGTCGCCGCCGCCGGCACCGCCACCGCCACCGCCGCGGCTGCCGCCCTTGGCCTCGAGCGACCCGACGAGGGCCCAGCCCTGCTCGCCGCCCTGGAAGCGGAACGCCTCGCAGTCGTAGCCGGCGGCGACAATCTCCGTCTCGGTCGACCAGAACAGGCTGGTAAAGGGCAGCAGCTGCGTCGCAATGCTGAGCACGGCGCGCGGCGGCTGGTCGGGCGCGCTCGGGTACACGACGGTGATGCTGCTGTCGTGGGCCGCGAAAGCCAGCGCGTCGCCGCTGGGGCTAAAGGCCACCGAGTGCACCCAGCCGGCGGCGTTGTTCAGAAACTCGCCGCACACCGTGTTAAACGGCAGACGCTCGCCCCAGGCGCTGGGCTCGGGCCGCGCGTCGATGCCCTTGACAAAGCTGGAGAAGACGCGCGCGTGCGCGTCCGTCGACCCGGCCGCCAGCAGCACCGAGTTGGGGTGCCAGGCGACGCTGATAATGGTGCTGCGGATGGGCTTGCGCAGGTGCTTGGACACCCACCAGTCGTTTTCGGGCTCAAAGTAGCACACGGCAATGACGCGGTCGCCCGAGCCGACGGCAAACTTGTCCTCGGACGGCGCCCAGCGCACGACGGTGGCCGCGCGGTTGATGCGCAGCAGCACGAGCGTCGGCTTGTAGCCCGTGGCCGACGGCTCCCACACGAGCGCGTTGCGGTCCTGCGAGCACGTCACGATGCGGCCCGACCCGGGCGCAATGTCGACGCTCGTCACCGTCTTGTCGTGGCCCTTGAGCTCGTCCTTGAGCTTGAAGGCGTTGCCGACGCGGCCGTACAGGTCGACCGACGACTCGCGCGCGACGGCGAGCGTTTGGCGATCGGCCGAGAAGGAGTGGTCGGCAATGGGGTGGTGGAACAGGTGGTGGACTTCGGGGGCGGCCATTGTGGCGGTGGTGGTAGTGTTCGAGAATAGGCAACTAGACAACTAGAAGAGAGAAAAAGAGAAATGATCCAACAGGTGATAGGAGTAGCTCTCTACTATCACAGCGAGGACGATGAGTGGTGAGGTTGACGAGGAGGTGGATGCCGGAATGGCTGGACGTCAGAGGGAGTAGCTGTCCGTATGTGGGTCTGGCAGAGGGGTACGAGCACACCGTACCGGTCTGGGTTACATAATCAAATAAAATCAATTCCGAAAACAATACCAGAAATAGCTCTGGCAGGGACGATTTTTCGTGAGCTGGCACGCGCAGGACGGCACAACCAAGCTCACGGCCCTCTCCTGCACCACATTGCCGGCGACGACAAAACGGTCTCTATTAAATCGACTGCACAAAGCGTCTCTCAATTGGCCTCTTCCTCAAGACGCCTTCTCCCATCATGTCGACCGCGCGCCCGCCGCCGCCACCAGGCCTCCCGGCCAAGGTGGTCCCTGTTCCACCAAACCAGACGTGAGTTGAGTCGAGGTGTTGCGAGGCAGCGATGACAGACAGTCAGATTGGCAGCTAACAAGAACACCAGCCTCTATGTGAACAACCTTCCCTCGGCCAAGATAAAGAAGGACGACCTGCGCACGGCGCTCTACCTGCTGTTCTCGACCTACGGCACCGTGCTCGACGTCGTCGCCCTCAAGACAATGAAGATGCGCGGCCAGGCACACATTGTCTTCCGGGATGTGCAGACGGCCACGCAGGCCATGCGCTCGCTCGAGGGGTTCCCCTTTTTTGGCCACGATTTGGTAAGGTTGCTCGTGTATTTGCTGTGTGTGCGCAAGTATGTGCTGATAACTTTCTTTCTAGAAAATAACATACGCAAAGTCCAAATCCAACATCATCTCGCGGCTCGACGGCACCTTCAAGGCCGAGCAGACGGCAGCACTGGCCGTCGAGGTGACCGACCTCCAGCAGAGCATCTTTAGCGCACCCGTCCCGGGAGCCTCCTCCACACCCGCAGCAGCAGCAGCAGCAGCATCAACAGCAGCAGGCGGCAAGATCGCCGCCGTACCGCCAGCAGAGGCGGCAGCAGGTCAGAAACGGACCCGCAACGACGACGAAGAGGAGGAAGAAGACAGCGACGGCGACGTGGCCATGGAGGAGGGCAGCGACGACGAGTAGAGCCGGCAGGATAGGGACACCAACCCAGGATTATACGGGAGCACACACACACACACACAACACATACGATACCCCCATGCCCATGTGTGCCGGTGGCGTCCGCGCGTACGGGCCCGGTGGTGCTCTGTGATTTGGGTACAAGGGGGCTTTGAACTGTGAAGAATTGCTCACAGGCCGGGCTCACAGGCCGGGGCTCACTTTAGGGCCATTTCCTTGGGCACCCAGAGGCCGACGCAGCCGCCCACAAGGCCGAGCCACACCATCAGATAGCTCTTCTTGGTACAGTCAAAGCCGGACATGGCCTCGCCAAGCAGGCACGGGTGCACGAAAAAGGACGGGATGCCAGTGACGGGATGGTACTGGCTTTGTTAGCAAGTGCAGCGTTTTCGTTTGATACAATCAAAGGCATATTTCTTATTTGCTGTACGTACGTCTGCTGAAATGCCGCCGATGCTGCCCATGGACCGCAGCGTGTCCTGGAACTGGGGCGGCACGAGATGCCGAAAGACCGTGTCGATGCTAAAGGCCGGCTCGTCGTTGGGCAGGTTGTGCAGCGAGAACCACAGACAGGGTGCGCGGTACGTCGGGTGCAGATGGATCTCGTATGTGACGTAGCCGTAGTTGGGCTCGCGCAACGGCGCGCGGGGCAGGGCCGCATCGTCGGCCTCTTCGGCCGCCATCATCTCCTCGTCGTTGTTGTCGTCCGGGCTCGCTGTCTCGGCATCGGCCTCGCCAAACGAAAACCGGTCGAGCACGCCTGCCAGCTCGTCGTCGTGCTGGCGGGCCGTGTTCTCGAGCGGCCGGGAGATTTGCAGGTAAGTGGTAAAGTCCCGGTCGCCGGCGGAAAAGGACGTGTTAAAGGCAATGTTGACCGACACGCGCCACTTGCGGCGCAGCGGGCCGAGCGTGGCCTGGCGGTAGATGCGGTCAAAGTCGTGGCACACTTCGGTAAACTCGTCGTGGGTGAGGAAGGGGTAGTCGCCAAACTCTGCGCCCAGCTTGTGGTTGTGGCCAGCGGGCGAGGGCGACACAAAGGTCGGCTGCATGGCCGTGTCTTGTGCAATCATCGATGAAAATTGTGTCATGCGAGGGGCATACTGCAAGGGGGAATGAATATCAGAGTACGCTGAGTTGGGCCGATGCTGGATGTCGTGAAGTTGCCCAAGTTGCCCCTCTTGGATGTAGTTAGTTTTACGCACTGTGTCGGCGGTTACGCTGAAAAGTACCGTTGCATACCGTGCGTAAATGAAATGGCCACTGTATACGTCACCTCTTGCAATGCCACGGGCCGGGGACATATGCCGGGGCGGGAAGGATGGAAACATAGTAGAAGTACTCGAACCATTCAAGTTATCAAATATAAATTGAATGGTCTGAAAGGACAACGGTAAAGACCATCTTGAGCGTAAACATGATCACGCACGACATGCCAGCACCTTTGCATACGCAGAGCTCCTTTCCTATTTGGGCTGCCGTGTCTGCTCCTTCTTCCGGAAGGCAGTGGGCCGCCTCAGTGCTGGTCGTCGACAATACGTTGCACTCGTACTTGGAAGCAACCGTGCCTTTGCATCGCAGCATCTTTACTTGACGTCAACGGCGTTCTTAAGGTTTGCACTTCACTTCACTGTTTCACTGGTCCACTGTTTGCCTTTTTTAGGGCGGTTTTAGTGAAAACGATCCTTGTCTGTCAGTGTCTCCCAACGGTTTTTTGCTCTTTCTGCTCTTTCTTTTTTCTCGTCTTCTATTCTTCTTTTCTTTTAATTCTTTGAAAAACAAGAAAGATCGCCTCGACGGCTTCGTTGCGGTTACGATAACTCTATTGGCAGTGCTCGTACAAATTAGGTCGAGGTACGGAGACCAGGATCGCCCCCGACTAATATCTGTCTTTTCGGCATCCACCTGTCTCCGAGCCTCCTTGTTCTCGACCTTGCATAATAAGCTGCGTCATCCCTTGCATTGGCCACATCGACCACATCATCAGCCCCAACGCCCGCCCCCAACGACCCTCCTCCCGAATCCATGACCGTTGAGCATCGCCAATGAACGTCCGCGATCCCTTTGGTCTGCATCGAAACCCGGCAATTGGTATTCTTCGAGCGACAGCATCGCAGGCTGCGGTCGAGTTCCGAGAGCGAGCCATCGAGGCCGGCGCCCAGGCAATCGAACGGGGCAAAGAGATCCAGCAGGCGGTCGGCAACGTGGTCGACAGCGTCGAGGCCGTAGTCGAAACCGCCCTCGAGTCCGCCGCCACTGCGGCAGCCAACGTCGCGTCGTCGTCGTCGTCGCAGCAGCACGCAGCCCCCGACGCCTACGCCAACGGCAACGCCAACGGCAACGCCTACGCCAACGGCAACGGAAACGCCAACACCGACATGGCCTTTAACATTCCGCGGAATGTGCCAGCGTTCAACAACCCACAGCGGCAACTGGAGGATCACTTTTGGGCGGCAGCCACGGGAGCCAAGCCAACAACAACAGCCAGGGCGGCCAAGGGGGCCGGCGGTGGTATCGTGAGCGGCGTCGGCAGCCTGTTTGACGCGGCGACGGGGGGCGGCAGCGGAAGCCGGTCGCCGTCGCTTCCCATGTACAAGGACAAGCCGTACGGCTACCCGGGCTCGCAGCGGCCGCGCGGGTGGCTGCGGCGCAAGCGCGTGTATGCGTTCTTGCTGCTTTTCCTGCTGACGGTGCTGTGGTACCGGGGCTCGCTGGGCGGGCATGCCGACCGCGTGCCGCTCAAGTCGTGGAGCAACTGGCTGAGCAGCGACGACAAGGAGGCCGGCGGGCGGCACATCAACTGGCTGCAGCGGCGCGAGCGCGTCGTCGAGGCGTTTGAGCTGAGCTGGGACGCGTACGAGCGGTACGCCTGGGGCCAGGACGAGTTCCACCCCGAGTCCAAGGGCGGGCGGTACATGGCGCCCAAGGGCCTGGGCTGGATCATTGTCGACTCACTGGACACGATGATGCTGATGAACCTGACGTCGCGGCTGAACCATGCGCGCAAGTGGGTGCACCAGTCGCTGACGTGGGACCAGGACCAGGACGTTAACACGTTTGAGACGACGATCCGCATGATGGGCGGCCTGCTGTCGGCGCACTACCTGGCCAGCGAATACCCGAGCATGGCACCGCTGTCGGAGAAGCAGCTGGCGGACACGGGCGGCGAGGACCTGTACCTGGAAAAGGCCAAGGACCTGGCGGACCGGCTGCTGGCGGCGTTTGACAGCCCGACGGGCATCCCGTGGTCGAGCGTCAACATTGGCACGGTCGAGGCGATCCCGGCGCACGACAACCGCGGGTCGGCATCGACGGCCGAGGCCACGACGCTGCAGCTCGAGTTCAAGTACCTGGCCAAGCTGACGGGCGAGAAAGTGTTCTGGGACAAAGTGGAACATGTCATGCAGGTGGTGGACGAGAGCGCGCGCGAGTACGAGGGCTTGGTGCCCATCTTCATCGACCCGAAGACGGCCGAGTTTGTGGGCAGCAACATCCGGCTCGGCAGCCGCGGCGACTCGTACTACGAGTACCTGATCAAGCAGTACCTGCAGACGAACAAGAAGGAGGGCGTGTACCTGGACATGTGGTCGGACGCCATGGCCGCCGTGCGCAAGTACCTGGTGACGTACACGCAGCACGCGCAGCTGACGATTATCGGCGAGCGGCCCGAGGGCCTGCAGCACGCGCTGTCGCCCAAGGTGGACCACCTGGTGTGCTTCATGCCGGGCACGATTGCGCTGGCGGCCACCGAGGGCCTGCCGCTGGCCGAGGCGCGGCGGCAAAAGTGGTGGACGGCGCGGCACGAGCTGGACATGCGGCTGGCGCACGAGCTGACGCAGACGTGCTGGGGCATGTACAAGTACATGGCGACGGGCCTCGCGGCCGAGATTACGCATTTCAAGATTGCCGACCCGCCGCCGCCGGCCTCGGCCGCCCACCGCGCGCCGGCCGTGTTCAGCGACGACCCGGATGCGGCGTGGCGCCAGGACTTTGACATCAAGACGGCCGACAAGCACAATCTGCAGCGGCCCGAGACGGTCGAGAGCCTGTTTTACATGTGGCGGCTGACGGGCGACTCCATCTACCGCGAATGGGGCTGGGAGATGTTCAAGTCGTTTATGAACTACACGGCGGTGGCCGACGGCGGCGGGTTCACGAGCCTGTCGAATGCCGACGTGATTCCTCCGGTTGGCCGCGACAACATGGAGAGTTTCTGGCTGGTGGGTGCCCCTCTATATCTAAATGACATTGACCAGCTTGCTAACAACCCAGGCCGAGACACTCAAATATTTCTACCTCCTTTTTTCGCCCAACGACGTGATGCCGCTCGACAAGGTGGTGATCAACACGGAGGCGCACATCTTCCCGCGGTTCGACATGGGCGCGCTCTTCAAGACGGGCTGGAAGCGCAAGACGAACGAGGAGCTGCGGCAGCAAAAGGCGCTCAAGGGGGCGTTATAGTAGGGAGTTGATGTTAGCATGTCTTTTTTGATGTTGGTTTGCCTATATTGTCCAGTCATTTTGCCTACATTGTCCATACTGTCTATTGTCTATTGTCTATATCTTGCATTCTTTTAATCTATATCTTCTAGACATTAGATGCTGCTCCTCACCTTTGCTCCCTACACATGTTAGATGTTGCTATCATGTTCGCTTCTGACGCTACTGTTTGAAAAGTGTTTGATGCAGCCATGCAGGGGCCATGGCGATGCACGCCGCGAGATAGCACTGAGACACCTCTGATAGCATAGTCCCGACGGCTGATACAGCGTTTCGTTTGGCTGCCTAGCTGATGTTAGTCACTGTCTGAGAGCAACCCGGCACTCTCCCACGCCATCGGAATGCGATGATAAGATCGTGACGGCCAGCTCTTATTGTCCATTTGCTGTCTTATGCCATGCTCGAGTATCCCGTTAACCCCGACAGTCCTAGCCTCGCCTGATTCGTAATCTCTTTCTCCTCCTGTGACTCTATTCTTTTCTCTGATTTTTCTTCCTGTTTTTCTCTCTGTTTCACATGCAATCTTCGTTTCTGCTGTCCGTGCTCGTCAGATGCCGCGTCCCCTTCACCATAACGCCGTCACTCCTGGAGCTGTCGTCCTTTTCTTTGCCTTTCGCAATGTCACAGCACTGTAAGCGTACTGCTCTACGAAGTACGAGTACTGAGTACGTCTTGTTTCAGTCCTCACTGGCTTCTGCCGTAGTACTCGTACCGAGCACTCGTATTTTGCTCTGCATTTACGAGTCTCGTAGTCTTATCAGAGGCTCCACACTAGCCTGCCCGGCTCCACCGCCCACCCCTACCGGGCATCATTTTGCTGTTATTTTTGGTTGATTCTTTTAATTAAAAACATGCCATGGCACCCGCATGGCAAGCTCCCACTGCGCAATCCGTGCCTGCTCGTCCTGTCAGCCTCTTGCCGTCTCACGTGTCGTGGATCTTGGTCAAAGCCTCATTTTCTACGTGCCTCTATATTTACGAGTACTCGTACTACGAGTACTGCCTGCCACCTCGTCACATACTCCGTACTCGTCCTCCGTCCATCCTTCATCCCAGAGGACCTCTTCATCCCACTCCTCCAGTCCTCCAATCTGTCCTTTATTGCGTAGGATTCCTAAACAACCCCCCCTCAGAACCGCAGATCGGCCCAGGCCTTGTTCCAAGTATTGCTTGCGTCTCCCCTGGTGTCAATTCTCAACTACGACGACTCGTACTGAGTACTCATATAATCGTACAAAGTACAAAGTACACTGCCTCGCTTGGAGCACGCATCGGCCCGTTTTTCTTATCTCTGGGCAACCTCTAGCATCGTACCTACCCAAAAAGTCAAACACAGCCAAGCAACAAGTAACGTCCAACCACCCCACGCATAGCAAACCGATAGGGTTTAGCAGGTCAGGCAATACGTTAGCCGCTGTCTCGTCGGACGGAGCACTCTGTAGGATAGTAGCTCCTTCGCTCCTTCCTTCCGGAATTGCTCGCAAAAGTCTCAAAAGTCTCGCCCGTTCTCTGTCTGCCTTCCCTTTCAGTACGACTGCTCGTACTTTAACATCTATTAGCTCACCTCCACATCGGGCCCTTTCTTAACTCTTTCAAACTCTCTCAATTTCGACTCCACGATCTTTTTTACCCTACAAACCCAGTTTTCCCATGCCTCTCATCATCCCCCTCGTCTCAACGTAACCGCCCGTTCTCCACTACTACGATACGGGCGCAGCGCAGTGAACCGGAGTCACTTGTCACTTTTCCGACTCGACTCGACGAGTACTCGTAGTCCGGACTCGACAACACGACCCCGACAAGAATAATAATCGCATTGTCAATCAACCTTGCTTTTGTCCAGCCACGGATCAGCGAAATTCGGGGCTGTGTTGGGACATTGGTCTTGTCACTTGCCGCCAGCTTGCACTTTGCGCGCCCAAGCCCAAGCCCCCCCTCGACCGCTTTCGCTCTCTTTTGCCAAGGACGTCTTTGTCTCTTTTTTTTTTTCTATCGCGCGCGCTCGATCCCCACGCTTTGTTCCCTCGGTTCGGTTCTTCCAGGGCAGAGACATAAGAAAAAGAAACCCGGCCCGAGAATGGGGAAGAAAAATAAGTCCAACAATGCGCTTTTGATGGAACGCAATTTTGAGCTCAACGTCTTGACCTTGAAAGAGGACGCGTTTCGCTCCGGCAGCGTCAACACCATGCGCAACACACCCAGCACCACCTACAGTGGGACCGGCGGCAACGACCCGGCCTACTACGACGACCCAGAACGGGGCAGCCGCGGCCAGCAGCAGCAGCAATACCAGCAGCAGCGACGCCCATCCTTCGGGCTCGGCACGGGCTACGTGCGCCGCCAGAACCCCATGGCGCGCTGGTTCGACTCGTTCCGCCGCGACCCCGACATGCACGTCATGCCCACGAGCAGCCAGACCGACCAGCGCAGCATCCGCTCCGGCAGCGTCTACCCCATGCACCACATGTCGAGCAGCCGGCCCGGCCACGGCAGCGGCAGCAGAGGCAGCAGAGGATACCGTGACGATGACGACGACGACGACGACTTTGACGGCGAGCGCCCCGATGCCCGCGATATGCGCGACGACGGCCGCGACGACAGCCACCAGCGCATCGACCGCAACGGCGGCGGCAGCTACGGCGCCAACGACGGCAGCGGCGGCGGCGGCGGTTTCGGCCCCGGCGGCTACCAGGCCAACGACGGGCACTACTATGACATTTACAGCGCCAACTTTGCGACGGCGCACTCGGGGCTGTCGCGCGAGCTCAAGGGTCGGCATCTGCAGATGATTGCTATCGGCGGTTCCATCGGCACCGGCCTCTTTGTCGCGTCGGGCAAGGCGCTGTCGCAGGGCGGCCCGGCGTCGGTGCTGCTGGCGTACATGTTTATCGGCGTGATGCTGTACTGCACCGTGCACGCGCTGGGCGAGCTGGCCGTCGTGTTCCCGGTGGCGGGGTCGTTTTCGGCCTTTTCGACGCGGTTTCTGGACCCGTCGTGGGGGTTCGCCATGGGCTGGAACTACGGTTTTCAGTGGCTGATTGTGCTGCCGCTGGAGATTATAGCGGCGTCGATGACGGTGACGTACTGGAGCCCGCAGATCAACAAGGCCATTTTTGTCACCGTGTTCCTGGCTGCTATTGTCGGCATCAACCTGTTTGGCGTCAAGGGCTACGGCGAGGCCGAGTTTGTGTTTGCCATTATTAAAGTGACGGCCATTGTGGGATTCATCCTGCTGGGCATTGTCATCAACATTGGCGGCACGCCCACCGAGGGCTACATTGGCGGCAAGTACTGGCGCGACCCGGGCGCGTTCCGCAACGGCTTCAAGGGCTTGTGTTCGGTGCTGGTGACGGCCGCGTTTGCCTTTGCCGGCACGGAGCTGGTGGGGCTGGCGGCCGCCGAGACGCAGAACCCGCGCAAGAGCCTGCCGACGGCGATCAAGCAGGTGTTTTGGCGCATTTCGCTGTTCTATGTCGTCGCCCTCATGCTCGTCGGCCTGCTGGTGCCCTACGACAACCCGCGGCTACCGGGAGCGACGAGCATTGCCGACGCGTCGGCGTCGCCCTTTGTCATTGCCATTGAGAGCGCCGGCATTGCCGTGCTGCCGTCGGTGATGAACTCGATTATCTTGGTCGCCGTCGTGTCCGTCGGCAACTCGGCCGTCTTTGGCTCGTCGCGCACGCTGGCCGCGCTCGCCGACCAGGGCCAAGCCCCCCGGTTCTTGGCCTACATTGACCGCCGCGGCCGGCCGCTGGCGGCCATTATCACGTCGTCGACGTTTGGCCTGCTGGCCTACCTCGTCGACGTCGACGACAACTCGACTGTGCTCAACTGGTTGCTGGCCATCTCGGGCCTTAGCAGCGTCTTTACGTGGGGCAGCATCTGCTTGGCACACATCCGCTTCCGCAAGGCCTGGGCGCTGCAGGGCCGGTCGCTCGACGAGCTGGCGTTCCGCGCACAGTCGGGCGTCGCCGGCTCGTGGCTGGGCTTTGTGCTGAACGTGCTGATCTTGGTCGCCCAGTTCTGGGTCGGCATGTGGCCCATTGACTATGGCCAGGAGACGGTGTCGCAAAACGTGCAAAACTTTTTCCTGCAGTACCTCGCCGTACCCATTGTGCTCATCATGTGGCTGGTGCACAAGCTGTACTACCGCACGAGCATGGTCAAGCTGTCCGAGATGGACATTGACACGGGCCGCCGCGAGTTTGACGTCAAGCGCCTCGTGCAAAAGGAAAAGGAGGAGCGCAGCTACTGGCCACGGTGGAAGAAGTGGTACAAGTTCTTTTGCTGAGCGTGGTTTATTGGCAGAGCGTGGTGTATTGGCACGGCGTTGGGGTCTTGGTTTGGTTTCTGCTTGTTATTTTTTGTTATTTTTTGTTATTTTTGTTATTTTTTGTTATTTTTGTTATTTTTTGTTACTTCCTTGGCCATTTGATTTTGTACCACGCTGCAATGATGTTTGATACCACGGGGATGATACGATAGTGGACGGTTGTTATGCCTTGTGGATTTGTGAGATATACTGACGAGTTGAACACTATTGATGCTGTTAACCAACCCGTCTTGACCATGCCAGAAATGCAAACTAAGATGAAATATGCAACAAAGACCAGACGCCAAATGGATGAGCCCAAATAACGATTGAAAACACTTAATGATCCAGATCCTTGGCCACCATGGCGCGGCAGATGGGGTGGTAAAAGTCGCTGTACTTGGCAAACGTGGCCACGGCCAGCTCGTGGTCGGCCTTGTTGAGGCCGCGGTACAGCGGACGCACAAACTTCATGCGGCCGACGGTGCCGAGCAGATCCGCCGTGGGCTGGTACGTGGCTGTGTCCTTGGCACGCAGCGACACGACGAGGTACGCCGACTTGACCTCGACGTTCTGCGTGTCCAGCAGGCCGTAGGCCGTGGCCATCTGCTGCGACTGCTCGACCGTGACCGGCTCGGCGAAGCCCTGCACCTCGCCGAGGAAGACCAGCTTCTGGTTGGCGGCCCAGCCCTTGACGTCGTCGGCCGTCGGCTTGTAGTCCTTGGACTTGTACTTGGCCGCCAGCTCGTAGCACACGTCGATCAGGCTCGTGTCAAAGTCGGGCTTGGGCGGCATGCCGGGCGAGAAGAAGCGGCCCTCCCAGTCAATCGTCTTGATCTTGTCGGCAAGGCCGGCGTACTCGGGCTCGGAAAAGAACTTGAGAAACGTGTCGCGGAACTCAAACGAGTCGAGCGACTTGAAGCTCCACTTGGAAAAGTAGTAGGGGATAAACTTGTCAAAGTTCTCACGGCCAACCAGCTTGTCGAGGTAGTACACCATGTGGAAGCCCTTTTCGTAGGGCACGGTGCTGAACGCGTCGTCGGGGTCGATGCCGGTGTGGTCGATGCAGAGCTTGGTGTACTCGTGGTCGGGACCAAACGCACGAACAGCGTCCTCTGGGTTGTCAGTATTTGCAAATAATTCACTCAGATATAGGAGAAGGAAAACCCACCCAGAGCCTTCCAGCCAAGGACGGCCGAGAAATCAAAGTGTGCGTCGCCGTGGACGGCGGCAATGATGCGCCGCTCGAGGTACACCGTCCAGCCCTCGTTGAGCCAGTAGTGCCCCCAGCTGCCGCTCGTGACCAGGTTGCCGCTCCAGCTGTGGCTCAGCTCGTGCGCAATGACGTCGACGTTTTGGCGGTCGCCGCTGATGATGGTCGGCGTCGCAAACGTGTAAACGGGATTCTCCATACCGCCGTAGGGGAAGCTGGGCGGCAGCACCAGCACGTTGTACTCGCCCCACTGGTAGGGGAAGACCAGCTTCTCAATGACATCCAGAAACTTGTTCATGTCCTCCTTGAGCTCCCACTGGCACGCGTCGACCTGATCGGGGCTCGTAGCTACCAGCGAGCGCGAGCCAATCGACTTGGTGGCAAGGTCGCCCGACGCCAGCGCAAAGAGGTACGAGGGCATGGGCACCTTTTGCTCAAACACGTACAGCTTGTCGTCGGCGTCCAGCGTCAGGTACTTGGCCGCGGCCGCCGCAGCCGCAGCCTCGACCGTCGCGTCGGGCTTGAGGCCGCTGGCGACGACGGGGTAGGGCGAGGCAATGCGGAACGAGTACGTTGACTTGACATCCGGCGTGTCTTGGCAGGGGAAGATGGAGCGGCCGTGGATGGCCTGGGCCTGCGAGAACATGAACGGAGCCTTCTTGTTGGACGTCTGGGCGGGCGTCAGCCACTGCAGCGCGGTGCACTGGTCCGTGGTCGACACCTTGATGCGGACGGTGACGGCATCCTTGACGCCGGCGGGCAGCGAAATGTGCAGCGGCGCGCCGAGCGGGTCGAGGCGCGGCTTGAGCTCAAAGGGCACGTCCTGGTCGTCAATGGTGACGGCCTTGACGTCGACGTAGCTGGTGTCGAGGATGATCTCGTTGGCGGTGACGAGCTCGGCGGGGTCGGTCTCGGGCCCGCGCACAAAATCAAACTCGACGGTGCCGTGCAGGGTCTGGGAGGCAAAGTCGGCCTTGAGGTAGGCCGTCGTGTGGCTGGTGCGCCAGACGTGGTAGTTGGACGCCGTGCTGGGATCGCGTTTACCCATGGTGTTGGCGACAAAGGGGTTGTACGAGGAAGACGAGGAGGACGACGAGATGGAGGACGACGAGGCGGGCGGTGGCAGACGGCGAGCGAGCGAGGTCGGCTTGGCGTTGAGCAATGTTCTGTGGCGACGGCACTGGCACGAGTAGTGGCGAGTGTGGGAGAGTAATACGCTTCGTAGCTGAGATTGAGATGGCTGGAACTGTGCCTTTTGTAGGGCAGCCGAGGAGGTCAGGAGGAGGAAACGACGCGGTGCCACGGGGAGACGGGAGACACGTGTCAACGCAGAAACAAAGGAGGCAGGGGCTGTCCTTTGCGCAAGGAAGGTGCTTCTCATGAGGTGAGAGCAGGAGCAACGGTAGGGATGTACGAGTAACGAGTAACGAGTAAGGATGTGTGGGCGGCGGCGGCGGCGGCGGCGACAAGAACGACGCTGCAGATCACGAAAAAGGAAGGTTCGAGGGAGGGGGGGGGGGCAAACGGGGCACGAGTAATAAGGCGAGCAGCAGAGCAGGACGACGAATAATGCCGGCTATACGGGGTCGCGCCTGCCACGGGGCTGGGAAAAAGTGCCGAACAAGGAAGGTTGTGCACGATCGTGCGAGATCGCAGAGGAGCAAAAAATGTGGTAAAAAGTGCACGATGGGAAGGCGTATGACACACGCTGGGCTGAGTGCCTTCCCAAACAGACTGACTCCCTCCACCCCACTTGCCGAAAACAGAAGACAGCTTCGAGTCAGGCAGGTGGGTCGCCCAGGGTACCGTTACGAGCAGGGCAGGCAAGGCAGGCGGGCAGGCAGAGCAGGCAGGGCAGGCAGGGCAAGCACGGCCTCGTACGTTGTGCGAATAGGCAGCCAGAGATTGGTCCCGGGCCGGTGGGTGCAGGCCCGGCTCCAGGGCAATGCATGGCGCTCTGGGGCCCAGATTTTAGAGGGAACGTCGGCGAGGGGATCACTCGTAGGCGCCAAAGACAAGCAACGCAGCGGCCGGCTTTCGACGGAGACGCTAGCCCGAAGGGGCAGTTGACGACGACATAGGACGGACATACGGGGAAGAATGAAATGTTTTTTCTTGCTCATTGGGGCATTGCTGTTACTCTGTAGTATTGAAGTATTGACGAGTCGATATAGTAGCGAGCGAATAAGAGAAAGGGCCAGCCGAGGCTAAAAATAAAGTTTGGATCTGTAGGTTCTATTTTGGTGACGCAGGAAAAATCCCTATTAATGATTCCTTACAATCCCGTAAGATGGCCCGATGCCAGTATGCTAATGTACAGTAGATGATAAAGGACAAGATGGAGGACAAAATAAAGAACAAGGTAAAAGGACAAGAGAGAATGGAAGAAGACAAGGAAAGAAAAGAAGGAAAGTCAATGAAAGAAGGCAAGGAAAGAAAGTAATGGTAAAGACTGAAAGTAAAAGAATAAAGGTTACAAGGAAAGGAACGCCAGGTGATATGGTGATCAGGCTGAGGCCGTGAGACAAAAGCAGACGGAGGCCGTAAAGTATGAGCAGACTGAGGCCGTGAGACAAAGCAGACAAGCAGAGCAGGAGAGCAAGAGAGAACAGGCCGTGGCAAAGCACGAGCAGATGCGTAGAGCATGTGGCGGACAAGAAGGAAAGGGGGTATCAACGGTCGGTCGGTCGGTCTGTTGAGAAGATAGAAATACAACGCTTTCGATGCGGGCGCCTCGAGATGCAAAGACAAGAGAGCAGATGGCTAGAGTGGCTGAAGAGCATAAGGCTGAAGGCTGAAGAGCAGATGGCTGAAGAGCAGATGGCTGAGAGCAAGGAGACAAAAAGAAAAGAAACAAAGGTGACTAAAAAGTAAAAGGGCAAATGATGCGGTAGTCGTAATGGTGATCATATGTGGTATGTGAAAAGAGCGTCGAGAAGTCGTAAAGAGGCTGAAGGAGTGACGAGAAGAGAAAGAGAAAGAGAAAAGAAGAGGCAAAGGCAGAGGCAGGCAAAAAGACTACATAACCAGCATGCTGCGCTCGGGGTGGAAGACGGCGCTGGTCAAGAAAATCTCCTCGCCGTCGTCGGTGGGCGACGAGGCGCTGCTGTTGGACGCGTTTGTCTTGGAGCCGGAGCTGGAGCCGGAGCCGGACAGGTCGGGGGACGCGGGCGGTGATGGCGAGCCGCGCTTGGAGCCAGAGGTGCTGTGGTTGTGCATGCGGCGCGTGTCGAAAATGCGGGAGTGGCGGTGGTGGGCGAAGCCTTCGGTGGTCGTCTTGGCTGCGACCGGAGCCGACGCCGGCGTGGCAAACGGAATCGTCGGCGTCGTGCCCATGTCGGCGATCTGGCTCTCGACGTCGGCCAGCAGCGTGTAGACGTCGTCGCTGGCGTAGATGCGGATGCTCTCGACGTCGGCGCGGCGGCTGCTCGTGTAGCTCTCGTAGGTCGAGATGGGCGACGTCGGCGAGTGCGGAATGATGGCCGACTCGGCATCGTCCAGGACTGCCGTCGTGTTGATGGACGAGGGCCGGTCCGCCGCTGGCTTGGACTCCGACTTGGAGGCCGACTTGGCTGCCGCGGTCGCTTCTGCTGCAGCCGCTGCTGCCGCTGCGGCTTCTGCCTCGCTCTTGGCGATCATGGCCATGGCCTCCTCGACCAGGGGCTGCTCCAGGATCGTGGACGGCACCTGTGCGGCGGCCGGACGCTGCGGCGAGGCCATGGTGGACTGGTAGCCGCCGGGCGAGTGCGCCGAAGCCGATGCAAACGCCGATTTGGTCGGGCTGCGCGGGGGTGTCGCCATGGCCTGTTGGTTGGCTGAGCAGCCAGAGGAAGAAGAGCCTGCCGGTGCTTGCCCGCTGAAGCCCATGGCCAGGTGCAAACTCTCGCTGACACCGGCCATGTCACCGATCGGCGACGAGCCGCCACTACCACTACCGCAGGATGCTGCCGCCTTGACCGCCTCGGCCGCGACCGATGACGACATGGGCATCGTGACGGCGGCAGCGACGTGCTCGAGCAGCTTCTGGCGCACGCGCGTGCGGCGGTTGTCGGCCTTTTCCAGCTTGAGCACCCAGTCGTCAATGGACGTGTCGAGCTCGGCCAGGGCCTCCTCCTGTTTCAGCATGCTCTCGTGGCTGAACTTGGCGACGCGCGGCGACCGCAGGTACTGGCAGATGCGGCCGTGCAGGTTGCGCCTCCCTGTGCGCAGCGACGTGTACGTGCGCCGCAGGTACTCGCAGCGCTCGTCCAGGCTGCGCAGCTCGCGCGACAGGCTCTCGACGTCCTTGCGGCACAGCACCTCGAACCGGCCCGCCTGCTGCAGCGCCTGCGTCGCCAGCGCCGCAATGTCGCCGGCCGGCAGGTACGCGGGGGCCTCGCTGGCCTTGTAGCCGCGCGGCAGCACCTCAAAGGCGCGGCGCTCGGCTGCGGCCGACTTGAGGCTGCTCTTGGAGCACGCGCCCTTGAGGCTCGCCGACGACGGCGCAATCGATGCGGCCGACGACATGTTGTTGTTGTTGCTGTTGTTGCTGCAGCTGTTGTTGCTGCACGTCACCGACGTGCCTGCAGCAGCCGTCGGCGCCGGCGACGACGAGTCCAGGCTGCCCTTGCGCTGGCACGACGCTGTCGTGCCCGTGCCCGTGTGACCCGCTGCCACCATGGCACTGATCGCCGGCGATGCCGCGCCCTCACGTGACGCACTGCGCTTGCGCGGCCGGCCGCGCTCCATGATGCTGCCCGAGTCCGACTGGTCGCGGCGGTGGTTGTTGGCGACGCGCGCCGCCACACCCACGGGCGTCGGCCCCCGCGGCTGCTCTGGTGGCTCACTTGACGACGTTGTTGTTGTTGTTGTCGTTGTTGTTGTCCCAAACGTCGCCAGGCTCTCCTTGAAATCGGCCATGGTATAGTTGGTGTCGGCAGACGTGGCCGCCGACACGGGCGTGAACATGGCCGACGCCGCCGAAATGGCCGACAGCGGCGTATAGGGCGTGCGGGTTTGGGGAGACGCATCGGACCGTGCCGACCGCATGCCGTCGCTGCTGGGCGCCGTGCCTGACCGGAACCGGCTGCTGTAGCTCTGGATCTGCGCCGACAGCGGCGTCGTGGCCGAGGCCGACGGCCGCAGCGCGTTGAGATACGATGTGGGCAGCTGATGACTGCTGTTGTTGTTGTGGCTGTGGCTGGTGCTGCTGACGCTGTGGCTGTAGCTGTGGCCGTTTCCGTTGTTGCTCGGGGGAGCCGCGGCCGCCGTTGATGGCTGCGACTGCGAGTGTGCCGATATCGGCGGGATCACAAGCGGCCGCAGGGCCCTGGACGAGTGTGCGTGGCGGACAGCCGCTCCCGGTGATGGCTCGTTGGGCGACGGCGGGTTGGCCATGGCCGACACTGTGGGGGACAGCACGGCCTGGGCCGAGCTGCACCGCGGCAGCTCAATGGGGCTGCCCACAAGGTCCTCGAACGACAGGTAGACGCTCTGCTCTGGAATCTTGTCGTAGACCGGCTGGATCATGCAGTCGACGAGATGATGGTGCTTCATGCTGGTGCCGGGAGCGCTGGTCGACCGCTCATGCAGTGGTGGCCGGCCGGGGATGGTGGCTATTCTGTTAGTCATCAACTATAAAGTGTAAGAGAAAAAGAAAGCGAAAAAAAAAAAACTCACGAGAATCCATGGACAGCTCCTGCACAGTGGTCATGGGCGGCCCAATGTCGGGGACGCTGACTTTGCGCCGGCGGATGATGCTGTGCTCCTTCATGCGCAGCCGGAGGCCGCTGCTGGGTGCCTTGTCCGGCTTGTCGCTGGGCAGCGGCGGCGGGTTGCTCGTCAAGGCCGCCGAGCATGGCGTGGACGTCGGTGCAATGGCCAGCGTCGTCGGCTTCTTGGGGAACAGCTGGTACTTGGGCTCTGCCTTGGGCTGCATTCTCCAGGCGTATGGCTTGTCTTCGGACTGCTTTGATTGGTGCTGTTGATGTTGCTGCTGCTGGTGTTGCTGCTTGTGGGAGTGGGACTGGGACTGGGACTGCTGTTGTTGCTGGTGGTGCTGCTGGAGAAGAGACATGTAAGCACTCGAGGACTGTGCAAGAGTAGGTGCGTTGTGGGCGTTGAGCTGGGAATGGGATTGGGAATGAGAGAGTGAGTGCGAGTGCGTGTGTTGTGACGACGACGACGAGTCCGGCTCTGGCGTTGTCGGCGGCGGCGGCGACATCATGGTCGAAATGGTCGTCCTGCGGCGCGAGGTCGACCGGGATAGCAGTGGTATCGACATGGTCGTCGATGTGGTGGATGAAACGGGTTGAGGAAGAAGAAAACGTGAAGCAGAAGCGAAGGACGACGAGGCATACGGGAAAAACAAAAAGAGCAAGACTCACCTCGGGCTGGGCGTTTGTTTCTATATATGAAAAGGCGATATGCTGCTGGCCTTCGTGCCTGCGGCCATTTACATCCACATCCATCATACAACGGACAATGTGGTCCATTGTGACGATGGGTCCAGCGGCGATGGCAGAGTGACCAAGACAGGGGGGTGTGCAGATGGGGATAGAGTTGCAGTGCAGGGGTGTGCTGCGAGAAAAACAAATGAGGAAAAAAACGTGAGAGGAAAGCTTGGTTAGATTGCTCGACGAGACGGGGCCGTGACAGGACCGTGACGGGGTCGAGGGTCAAAAAGTCGAGAGGGCCGAGGGTCAGCAGGATCGGAGCCGTTGGCCAGGGTCAGGGTCAAGGTGAGAGAGGTGAAGAAGCGAGGGTGAGGCGAACGGGGGAGCGGTTTGGAAAAAGAAACGAAACCGGGAAAAGAGGACGAGTCAAAGACGACGATGTTATGCTGTTATCGAGGCTGTATTTGGATTTGACGCTGAATTCGACGCTGAAGAAAAAAAAGAGAGAGGGCCGGCCAGGTGTGTATCAGAAGTGAACGAGGGGGGAGAAGATCGCAGTACTCCGTACTGAAAGTGTGAGAGAGAGAAGCAAGTGAGACAAAGACGGAGGGGACGGATCAAGAAGCCGCAGTTGCTGCAGGTGGATGAGAAGATCGCCGGTCTACTGAGGAAAGTCGAGCGTAGCGGCCTTTATCAGAGGCGAAACAGAGAAGCGATGAGGACACACAAAAAAAAACATGGAAACGCAGTCCCGTTGTTTCTGGGGCAGGGGGAGGATGGATGAAGAAACAGAAGAGAAACAGAAAGCGAAAAAGAATTAGAAAAGAAGGGCTAAAATAAAAATAGAAAAAGCTAGAAACAGACGGGGGGAGGCGGAAACGACAGGGAGCACAACTCAAGACGAAACATTCACGAAGGCTGCAAAAAAGAATACAGAATAGTCGGTGCACCGGGGGGCTGTGTCCTGCACTTGTGTTTCTTCTCAGGACTTCGTACGCAATTTTTGTTGTGAGGGAGAGGCGTACGAGTATTTATCGGTCTCGTAGGGGTCAGCAGAGAAATGTTTTGAATTACAAGAGGGTACTGAACCATACTTTGGGTGCTATGTACGGGGCAATTGTCACCTATTTTTATGCAGCTGCACAGATGTACCGAGTAGTATTCATACGCGGGAGAGTGCACGGGAGAGTGCAGGAGGAGTTTGTGGGGTGCTGGTGTAAGAGGAAATAAAGAGGAGACGACCAGAGGAGACGAAAAGAATACGAGAAGACCGGACGAAAGAAGCACAACGGCCGAAGGCATGCAGGTTAAGGTCAAGAAGAAGAAGGGAAAAAAAGAATTACCAGAAAGACAAGCGAGAAGGATGAGAAGGATGCGAACAAAGTTCGACAAAAGAAGAATCCCAGGTGGCAGAGGTAAAGGACGAAAAGGAATCGCTAGTGAGGTACAATCATCATAAAACAAGAGAATAGGAGGCAGTGGGGGCGAGGAAGGAGCTCGACTGCAATGGCACGCTGCAGTGGGATAGAAGAGGAGGCCCTGAGGAGGCAGAGGAGGGCCGTGCTTGGGCTGCCCCAGTTGCAATGCTACAGTGGGTGTTGAGCTGGGCCGTTGGCATAATAGTATGCGTCTTAAGAGCAGGCAGACCATGGAGCCTCAATGTTTGAACAGGCTGGGCGTTGGACGAGGGATGATCGTATTCAGACGACGATTTTGATTAAAAACTCGGGTAGAGGAATTTGGGCCGAAAAGGAAGATGGTTGATAGTTGAAGCCGCATAAGAAAAAAAAAGAATGCGAATCCAGCCTGAATAGGCGAAATAACACTAACCAGGGCCGTCACAGCTATTGCGTCTTTTGGTCGATCAAGTGGAGGGAAAGACGCAACAAACGCTGGTCCGAGTGGCTTCTGCAATAAGTGAGAAAGTACGAGCAGCAGGGGCCGTGTGAGGAGTCGTACCAGAACGTTACATTGTCCAGACACGGCTCTGTCTCTCCCTCGGAGCCCTTGCTGTTTCTGCCACCTCGTACTCCGTCGAGCAGTTGCCGTGTTGTGTCTCGTTTCTTTTTCCGCTGCTGTGCCACTCATATGGGTTGTTTTGCGCACTCCATCTGGGGTACGACGTCGCTGAGTCTGAGACAGGTGACAGAGATGGGCAGATAATTGAGAATTGAGGAGAGGACTGGATAAAGAAGTACTCCGTAGGGTACAAGCTACTGAGTACTCATAGGCTGGATAAAGAAATACGGGTACAAGCTACTGAGTAGATAAGATGTAGGAGAATCAAGAGTCAAGAAAGTAAAACTACGAGTACGAAAACCTTGAGAAACCAGAGTATGAAGAGTAATCCAAACCCCTTTTTGAAAGAGAAAAAAAAAAACATGATTTTTAGAAAATAACCTGTAAACATGACAAAAAAATATAATTCTTTCTTCACTGAGGAGTCAAATTACCAGCAAAAAAGAGTAACTAGAACTCGAGATTCACAGGGAAACTAAATAAAGTTGAATACACTGTACGAGTACGAGTATTGTACGGAATCAATCGCACGACTATTTGCATAATTATTGTCAGAACGAAGGAAAAAACACGTGGTAGCTCAAAGTAACACTCCTCAAGCCGACTTGACAAAAATATCAATTTTGCCAGCCTGGCGAATGAAACTATGGCTGCACAAACGGCACACTTTATCAGCGAGTATTTTGTACAGTTACACATTTGTACGAAGTGCTCGTCCTCTGTAGTGCGTGCAGTTATGAGTACATGCCCGTACTGCTTGCATTGAAACAAATGGCAAGAAAAGAGACCGAGCCAGAGCTCTGGAAGAGAACGGAATGCGCTACTTCGTACGAGATCGGTCTGTCAGTATTTACACGATTACACATGGAACAGGGGTCGTTGTTAGTGACTTGTAAGACGCCCTTGCTGGAAAGAGAAACTTGCCGTGTGGTCGGGCGTGGATAATTGACAACTGAAACAGTCCAGACCGTACTCGTACAAAGTAGAGAGAAGTACGAAGTACGAGTAGAGTGTGTCTTGTTTTGTCTAGATGAAGAAGAAGAAGATAACAACGCATTCGCACTTCCGATTCTGCCTTCAAGGCACGCCGGCTACATGGTACCGAGTAACTACACGATCATCACGAGAAAGAAGAAAAAAGACAACCGAGCTGTCACTCGAGCACGTTGCACCGTTTGCAAAAGGCACGCTGCATGCAGGCTGTGTCGACGTGACCAGAATTCCGTAGTATTTCTAGTTTTGCGACACAAATCAGTCTGAAGATACGATGTACGAAGTACTCGTACATATACTTTTGAAGTTACGAGTACATGAACGAGTACGGATTACTCGTGCAGTACTCAGTACTCGTAGAGCCCGACAGGGCCGGAATCAGAAAAGGGTTGTGCATCGGAGTCCCCTACTATGGGCCCGTTCTCAAACTCACTATCCAGCACAGGCTGCCCGTTGGCGCACCCGTTTCCTCTTTGGGCCTGGCGAAACCACCATCTCTTCTCTTTCCATGTTTTCATTTCTCGCTGACCGGGCGTGCTTCCATATGCATGGTATGCATGGCATGCATGGTCAACCTTCTTTCCTAAAGTCAATGTCACGTGTCGTGCTGCACACGACCCTGCCAGCTTGTTAGGAGCCCACGTGACGAACCCACGTGACCATGTATATAATCTCGACATGCTCGATACCAACAAAATCAGAAACAAGCGAAATATGCCCAGTTTGTACTCATTGCTTTGTCTACAAAGTACTTGAGTAGAGATGTGCACTAGAACGTGGCCAACATGCACTAACAAGACGGGTCCGCTCGTACTTGTACGGAGTAGAATGGCTCACGTCAAAACAAAACAAACTCCCTCCATCCCTGCCATCACGTACCTGGTGAGCAGGGCAGGCTGAAGGCTTTGAGGTGGTCGTTGGATACACCGCATTGCCATGACATCACGTGATGAATATTGGACCTATTAATACTGTTTTCATCTGTCAAAGCTATTTCCAAAGAGATGTGATTGAACTTAGGAGAGACGTTTAGGCTAATGGCAATGACCTTTGTTAGTAGAGATGGTCCCTTGAAACTGTTGTTACTAGTGCGCTTACTCCGTACTTCGGCCTTATACTCTCCACAAACGAACCCTTACCATAACAGCTCAACAACTACTAGCGTCGGTGGTTTAGTGGTAAAATCTGTCGTTGCCATCGACAGGCCCCGGGTTCGATTCCCGGCCGACGCATATTTTTTGGTGTTTTGTGTGACATTTTTTTGCTTCTTTTCTCTCGCTTCCCATTCTCATAATTCTTGTCATCTTTTTTGCTCCTGAATTATGCCTCCCGGTACCCGCTTTCGCGTCATGCTCTCGTCATTACATGCAGGACTCATCACATCCAACAGGCATGTCCATCCAACATTTGTACTCGTATCCAACAAGATATCCAACGAGACTCGTCGAGCCTCGGAAGCCGGCGGCCGAGGTCTTCCGGTACCAGACCGGGGTGGCGTTGAAACAAGAGAGTCGTATCGGCCAGCAGGTATTGCAACGTCCCCCTTTTGAGCCTGGCTCTGAATAGCGGCGATTATGACAAAGCCCGGAACGATGAGAGCGTGGGTCGTAGTCCGTAGTCCGTTAGTCGAAGCTGGTCTGGTCTGCCACTTTTTCTTCTCTTTTTTTTTTGTTTCTTTTTCAAGCCTGGTCCTTGTCACCCATGCTCCTTGCTCAGAATCTGACAGTCCCAGATCCAGGACCAGGAAGCATTCCGTCACCATGACACAAGCCATCCCCCCCACTTGGATTGGCACGCCAGACTAGGAACAGCATGGGGAGCAAGACAAGACGATGCTACAGAAGAAAGAGGGTCGGAGCCGACGAGCTCCCTATGTTTCTGTACTCGTAGTGTACGGGTATATGCATAGTAATCAGTAGTATATACTGTTCATAAGCCGGCAGATGATCTTAACACAAGTTCTCTGGTAATACTCATATAGGCGGCATACTAAGACGGTAGCTAAGAGTAACGAGTACGCTTATGAGTAGCTCGGTGCTGTTCTGCTTTCTGTCGTATCTTGGCATTGACGTTACGGAGCCTCATTTGCTCGTAGAACAAAAAAAGAATAAGCTTAAGCGCAAGCATAAGTCTGCATACTCCGTACTCATCTCGTGCTGTATCCACGACCCGCTTGGCTTGTACTGTACATATATCGTAATCGTACTCAGTACTCGTACGGAGTACAAGTATTTCGTACAAGTATTCCTCGTACGGCCAGTCTCACGACGTCGTAGTGCTGCTCAGACAAGACAGGCTTTTCCCCACGGCCCCTCATCGCTTACGGTGGACAGGGAAGAATAGGGGGCAGACCTGCCCAAAGGGTGTGAAGTGATCTATGATGCATGTTGCATGCATTCCGCACCTCGAGGCCGTCCGACGCAGCCAACGGTGTGATACATCACTTGCTCGATCCGATATTCTTCTTCCTTTTTTCTCTTACTGTTGTTTATTTTTGAGCTGAAACTCGACCCAGCTGCTAATTCAACCTTGCATTCTGCACAAGCCCACTCGAGAGGTAGACAAACGTGGAATCGTGGCATATCCCTGCCCCCCCCCGAGTGTTCTTAGCTCGCCGTTAGTTTTCCGAGTTAGCAAGCTCGCTCGTCACAAACACATTACGGCCTCCTTTTCGTCTTGTCTGTTATTCGACATGTTCATCCCCAGATCAAAGCGTGATAAGTCTGTTTTTATTGCTGCTAGCCCCAGAGCGGCAGCACGCCGTAGTACGAGTACGAACTCATTATGAACTACTCGTGAATTGGGAGCTCCGTTTGCAAATCCTTATCATCTTATTCGGGATCCTGTTGGTGTTTTTTTTTGTATTTGCTATTGCATAACACTGCTTTCCCAGGCGTTCATCTCGTCATTGGTGTTTTTGGGGGGAGGGGCCTCCACTTGCCGTCACCGCCGTCATGCCGTCATGCCCAGAGATCGATCGGCGAACCACGATGTGCAGTCTGTTGCCTATTGTGTAAGCGAAGCAAAAAGGAGAGCTCAACCTTGACATACGTTTTCTGCGTTTCTGCGGTATCCCCGAACCAGCCGGACCGGAGCTCTCTCTCTCTCTTTGTGAATTGAATACCCGCGTGTGATATTGCCTTGCTATCTCGTATCTCGGTTCCCTGTGATGACAAACCAAAGTACTCGGAATGCGGTATACGGAATCCATCAAGTGCTTTGACCTCCGTCTTACAAACTGCGAGTACGGATCCTACGAGCGAATGTACTCGTACGAGTACTCGTTCGTCTCCCAACAACCAACGCCGTGGTTCAATCACCGTACCATTGCGCCGCCGCCGCCACTCTTAGCAAACGAGGGCCTGCATGAACGGTTACCTCGACCCAAAACAACTAACCGAGACAATATCGTCGTGAGCTATGGTTCCAAAAAGAATAACATGACTATATGCCGGTGTGTATTGCATTCGCGAAAGCCGTCGTCTCTCCTCCCATCCAAGGCTGCCGGTGGCATTGCAGCAGCTCGGGCATCAGCACTGTCCCGCTCTTGTCCCCGTAATGTCCTTCTCGGGCTCCATAGCGAAAAAAAGGTGTCTGGGCGAAGGAACAACCTCGGCCGGTTTTTTTTTTTTTTTTTTTTTTGTAACTGTACGGAGTAGGACCAAGCCAATTTGCACGTGGTAGTGCACCAGAAATTGGCCGTATGCACATATGGAGTACTGCTACGTATATGCATGAACGTACTCCGTATGGCCTTTGATTGACGGAGCAACCGGTTTTTTTAACGAAGCCGTTCATCTGATTCAAGGTGTTCGGTAGGCATTCGCTTGGTTGCAGCCCGTTCCTGACCAGCCGCTTCTTTTTGAGACGACTTTCTTGTTGTTGCTACCTCGAATATCGTGACTAGTCCTGTTTGGGCCGAATACGAGTGGATTTTATGCAGTCGTTTCCATGGCTTCGAGAATGATAACAAGAAGATGCAACACAACAGAGTAATGAAAAAAAAAACTATACATAAAAAACAACATACATAAAAAAACAACAACATAAAAGCAAACATAAAAGCAAACGACAGAAAAAAGACAACTAAAACTAGAAAGCTCAGCTTACTCGTAGACCAGCTTGAGGCTATCGTATCAGCAACGATCAGCGACACCTTGTTCAATAGAAGATACACAAGCCTCATCGTCTTCCCAAACGGGCTTCACCGTTGGAAAATGGCACGGCGGCTTGGCCCTCGGACTTGCTGATCGACAATCATGCACACGGCCTTGAAGCAATCCGGCCGCTTTTGGGGGTTTAGGCAGTGGTCGGTGCTTCTTCAAGCAAGAACAGACAATACTCCGTACGAGTACTCCCGTATCGCAATTGGTTTTATCTTCTCTGTGATCAACAGATCGCCGCGGTGCTTTGGGCATGGCGTACTCGTGCAAAGTATGGCGTTCGTGCCGCAACGCTCACAAGTCGACTTTCACGCCGCCGCCGCCGCCGCGCTCGGGCCTGTCAAAGCGACAAAAAGCAACAAAAGGCATCACACGCGATAGCGGGATCACACACCGTTTAAACGTCAAGTGACAGTTTTTGTTGATAACATCACGAACCAGTGACATTCCAGCGCACCAGCCCTTTGTATATCTCGCAAAGAAATGTTTCGTTTCGGCTTTTCGGATTTCGGATTGCGGATTGTTTCGACAACGGCGACCTGCAGTCCCGACCCAGCTGTCCGCTCCCATAAGCTTCCGTCCCAAAAAAAGCTGCGTGCAGTGGATAGGGGCATCCTGTTATTCGGTAGCGGCAATGCGACAAGGACGCCGCGTAGAATTTTCGTCCCTCCTCCTCTTGCAATCCCTCCGTGGCCCTTTTTCTCGGCGGCCCAGCTGCTCAACACTCCGTACGAGTACTCCGTAGGATAGCCTACTGAGTACTCGTAGCTTCTGGGACGGCAAGCGAGCTCTTGGCATCCGAGACACAACATTCCCCACTGATAGCCATCCCTGCATCGTCTGCTGCATATGCATCTGTCATATAAGAGTACTCGTAGGTGCTGCAGGTGCTGCAGGTGGTGCTGCATGCTGCAGGACCTGCGGCATCGCACGCCTCAAGACATTCAAGACATTTTTGGCTGCTGGGTGCGCCGTGACAAAACCGCTAGTGATTACCTGGGAGAACGCCTCGTTTCGGACTAGCCTCGGGGGGGGGTCTCCAGTAAACATGAGACAAGCTAACGGCCGTCGCCGGCTCCGTGCGCCGGGCTTACTGCCGTGAGACAGCTTCTGCTTGTGGCCGGTAATGCCTGACCCTTGCTAGGAGGCGTTCTGCCTGATAGCTGATGATCAGTCGTAGGTGGTGTGCTAGTGGAGGGCTGCCTAGTGAATATACGCGTGTTAGAATAGAAATCATAACAGAATTGAATCAAAATCAAAATCAAAAGCAGAATGAAGTCGAGGAAAATTAAATGAAGCAAATTAAATCAAGCAAATCATATCAAAGAACAAAGAACAAGGAATAAAATAAATCAAGGACCAAGTAAATGCCAACCCAACAAATCATACTCATGGAATCGTAAATGAGCCGACAAGCGGCAGGTTGCGGCTGCTGCCACCGACACTGACCGTGAAGTTGCCCGTCGGCAGCAGCCACTTTTGCGCAGCCACATCCCACGTGCTCAGGTCCCGTCGCGTCAGCGAAAAGGCAACCGTCGAGCTGGCAGACGCATTCAGAAACGTCTTGTCAAAGCCGCGCAGCTGCCGGATGGGCGTCCCGTCCGAGCTGTTGCTGCTGCTGCCCGGGTCGCCGGCCCCCGGAAGACCAACGTACAGCTGGGCCACCTCGGCACCGGCCACCTTGCCCGTGTTGGACACGCGGGCCGTCACCGTCACCAGCTCGTCCCAGAGGTCGGCCTGGCCGCCTTGCCGCACAGCACCCGTCGGGTACCTGTTAAACAAGGTTGGGCTGTTGCTGCTGTCGTTGGCAGACCGCTTGCTGACGACAAGGTTGTCGTAGCCAAACGTTGTGTACGACAGGCCGTAGCCAAACTCATAGCGTGGCTCAATGTTGTTGGCGTCAAAGTGCCGGTAGTCGACAAACACACCCTCGTGGAAGTCGGCCTGCGGGAAAAACTTGTAGATGCCGTCGGGCTTGGCGGGATCCAGCATGCCACCGTAGTCGGCTGCGTCCTTGGCCACCGTGTAGGGCAGCTTCCCCGACGGGTTGGCCTCGCCGTACAGCAGAGAGACCAGTGCCTGGCCCGAGTACTGCCCGGGCAGATGCGCAAACACCAGGGCCGTGACGTTGGGGTGCTCGATCCACGCATCGACCGTGCGTGCGCCGGCGTTGTGCATAACCACAATCGTATTGGCACACTTGTTGGCCACATTCGTAATCAAGTCATCGGTGTAGTCGTCGCGCACCGCCGGCCGGTCAAAGCCCTCGGACGCCCACGCATTGACAAACACCAGGCACGCGTCCGACGCGCCGTGGATGTTGGGGTCGCTGGACGAAAAGTCCCAAAACAGCTGCGTCTCGTCGGTCCACGCGCGCTGCGAAAGGGCATCAAACGGCGAGCTGACCAGTGTCTGCGCGTTGGCCCCGGACCCGCCGCCGGAGAAGAGCGTGCCGTTAGGTGCAATCCCGAGAGGCGTCTGCGGCTGTCGTCCGTCAAAGGCAAGCGTCGTGTCCGTGGAATTGGCCGACTCGGTGCCAAAGGACCACGCCGTCGTATCACCGCCGACAAAACTGTTCTGGTCGGGTACCTTGGCCGAGTAGCCAACGACGGACAGAAAACGTGGCTGCCGCAGTGGCAACGCGCCGTCTGTATTCTTCAGTAGGACATGTCCCTCAATGGCACCGGCAAGCAGCGTCTTCCTGGATGATGTGTTACGGGCATCGACAATATCATGTGGCTTGGTCAGATCCGCGGGCATGCCGATGCCTGGGCTGGGAAAGTCCACATCCTGGCCCATCTGATACCATGCGGCAATGATCCTGTCTAGTCAGTATTGGCTTCAAAAAGGCTGCATCCTCGGCTACTCACCGAACTGCCATGTCTGTGACCCGGTCCTCGGGCACAGATCCGTTGCGCACAGCCTGAACAAGATTGTCTCCCCAAAAGTCGCTTGTCGCCATGGCCATGTCCAAGCCGGCAAGGGCCGTAGCGACACCGGCGTGTTGAGCCTAGAGCTTGTCAGAATGGGCCATCTTGGTATCATCAATGGCATGCAACTCACGCCCCAGTCCGATACGACAAAGCCCTGGAAGCCGAGCTCGTTCTTGAGCAGGCCGTTCAATGTCTTGCTGTTGCCGCAGCCGTACGAGTTGTTGACGCGGTTGTAGGAGCACATGATGTTGCCGGTGCCGGCATAAACCGCATCTTGGAATGGCCTGTGTGGTCAGTCTCGATCCAATGTGAAAATGCCTACGAAAGACTTACCATATGTACAGCTCATGCATGGTGCGATCGTCGATGTTCGAAGAGACCGCCTCCACGCCGTCTTCGGGCTGGCGGTTGGTCTCCTGCTCGTTGCCAATAAAGTGCTGGTCTGTCAGTGCCGTCCGTGTATAGAGAACCGCGGGGCAGCCTACCTTTGTACTTGTAATGACGCCCGCCTGCTGCGAGCCGACCACCGTCTCGTGCACCAGCGCACCCGCCAGATACGGATCAACAGAGAGGCCCTCCCAGTACCGCCCGCTGCGGACGGTGCGCCCAATCGGACCGACGACCGGCCCCAGCAGCACATTGACCCCCTTTTTCTTGAACTCGGCACCCATGCCCTCGGCGCGCTGCTTGGCCAGGTCGCGGTTCCAGCTGGCGCCCACGTGGATGCCGCTCGGCCACGCGCTGACAAAGTCCGTGTTGCGCAGCCCGTTGCCCGCGTCGCTGAGGCACATGCCCGTGAAATTGAGCCGCGCAATGGCCGGGATGTTGCCCGAGCAGCCGTTGGGCATCGACACGCCCGTCGTCAGCGACACGCGCTCTTCCAGCGTCATGTCGTGCACGAGCGCGACGGCCTTGTTGAAGCTGGTCGCCCACGTGCCGACGCCCGTCATGTTTGCTAGCAGGTCAGCAGTGTTTAGAAAATAATTTGAGAAGAAGAACATACGAGATGGATAGACGGGCGGAGAGTCACCGTAGAAATATGTGTCGGTGGTGATCGTGCCGGGCACCGCGTTGCTACCATCCTTGTTGGAGCCCGCGCCATGCCGGGTGCGTAGAGCGGCCAGCCCAGACAGGCCGCCGCCGACCACAACGACGACGGCGGCCACTGTGAGAATGACGCCCTTTTTGGTGCGCAGGAACGGAAACCGGGCCTGCACGCCGGCTAGTCAACTGGGCGGCGACGAGTCATTGTATGGCAGATTGCCGGCCGTGCCCCCCGATGCCGGGTATGGTGATGAGTAGGGCTGGTCAAGAAGCCCTCTCGACGCACCCTTTTCGCCATTTCGTGGATGCATAGTGCGTGTAGTTGGGAATGTGGATGAAGCTTAAAAGGCGGAGTGGCTTGTGGGGTAGAGAGAGGAGATGGAGGCAGTTGGGAATACAAACAACAAGGAAGGAGCGATGTGATTAAGACAAAGGTAGGAACAAGATGTCTACTCGTACTCCTGGAAGGTGCGAACAAGGTATTCTGAAAAGGATGACAAAGCGACTATTTACGTATCCAACGAAGCCATCATACGAGTGCGATTGAGTTTGTTGACGGATGTTGCTGGGTCGATGGCAATAAGCATAAAACCCCTGTTGCCAAGATTACCCCAGAGCCCGTTAATTAAGTGGATATGCTCCATAGTCTTTTTGACGTGGCATCCACAACCACAAATGCTTTGATGACGTTGGACTTCATCGTCATACATCTACGAGTAGTTCATGTGTTGTTGGGCTATTGTTGTTGTACAATATATAGTTCATGGGTCGTTGGATTATAATCATACATGCAATGATAGCTCATGAGTCGTGACAGGCCATAATACTCGAATCAACAAACAAAAAAAACAAAAGGATGAACAGAAAGATACAACATAATGCAGCAGAACAGACAATGATAGTCATGAAAACAAAAACAAAGACATACCCGAATAAAAAAAAACGTGATGCTCATCTCAAGCCAGGAGCTTCTTGATCATGCCGCGAAAACCACTTTTTTTCTTGTCCTCGATGGTGCGGGCCCGTTCGCGCCTCTCCTGGCGTTCTCTGCGGTGCTTCTCGTCGAGAGCTCCGACCGATCCGCCGCCGCTCTCCGGCCCACTCCCGGGCGGCGTCGCACTAGACGCGAACACTGCGTCATCGGCCATGACCTCTGCTGTCGCTTCGGCCGCTGTGAATGTGGGTGCAACTGGCTGGCCCTTGGCCGAGTCCAGCGACTCGCTCGTTTCGCGGCCTAGGGCCATCGGCGGCTGTGATCGCCGCGCGTCGATGTTCAGACTCAGACGGCGTGCCCGCGGCAGGGATTGAGAATGACTGTGAAAGCTCCGACCGTGTTCGTTCTCGCGCGCCTCTCTCGCTTCGCCGGCCTCTCTTGACTCTCTCTCCCCTCTCTCCCCTCTCTCCCCTCTCTCCCCTCTCTCCCCTCTCGCTCCTCTCTCTCTCGCCTCTCTCGCACTTCTCGCACCCCTCGACTCTTTCTGCGAAATCGCCCTCTGAAGCTTCATCCGTATAGTCGACGAGGTCGGTGCTGGCGTCGCTGTAGTAGCTGTCGTCAAAGGTGTCGCCTCGGTATCGGTCGCGGCTCCGTTCGCTGTCGTTGCTCTGGCTGCTCCAGGTGCTTCGGTCGCTGCAGTCGCTGTCGCGCCGAACCCACTGCGGTCGGCGTCCTCGGATCTTCTCCTTGAGCCAAAGCGAGAGCGGGTTGTACTTGAGCGCTTGAGAAAAGGGTCATGTCTGTCAGAGCTGCTAGACGTGGGGTGGGAGGCTTGTGCTTTGGCTTGTGCTTCACGCCGCTCTCTTTCTCTCTTTTCTCTGCGCGCGTGTCTCTCCTCGGCCCGCTCGTCTCCCTCGCCGCGGTGGTGGCGGTCGCGCCATCTTTCCTTGCTGGGTGAAGTGACGGGGATGGACTTGGACTTGACTCTGGGAGGCGTATGTGCTGGTGCAAGTGCTGGTGCTGTGTCGGTGGGTGGAGGTATATTACCGTCGTTGAGGGCAAAGTTGGGCTCCATGGTGCTGGAGACGTTCTTTACTTCAAAGAACTTGCGGCTTGCCGACGCAGTGCTCGATGAGGTGGACGGCGGCGGCGCGATAGAAGGAGGTGCTGCAGTCGATGGCGAGATGGGAGCCGTGGCATACGCCGAAGCAGAACCAGCATCGGCCGTGGACGGTCTCGACGACGAGTGGTGATGTCCACCGCCAGACGAGTACCGCCGTGAGCTGTACCGCTCGCGCGGTCGCTCCGACACGTCCACATCCTTGCCTCCGCGGCTGCTGCCTCGGGACGTTGTGGTCGCTGCTGCTGCTGGCAGTGCCGCTCCCACGCCGGCAGTGCCTGCGACCTCCCTCTCTCGGCGCGCCCGTCGTTCGGCCCGGCGCCGCTCGTCGTCCTGGTCAGCTGTCGTCGTCGTCGTCGTCGTCGTCGTCGTCGTTGCTGTCATCGATGCGCCGCGGGGCCGCTGCTGGCCCTCCTCGCGAGATTCCCGAGAGTGTCGGTGTGACTTGCGCGGAGAGGAGCCGCTGGAGCTGTGGGCAGAGAAGCCGCTGTCTTGTCGTGGCGCCGCCATCTTGGGCGTCGTCGGCTCGGCCGCATGCGAGGAGCTGCTGCCACCGCCAGTGCCCGGACGGCTACCAGCACTGTCACTGTCGGTACGATGCCTGTGGTGACGGTGCTGCCGGCCGCTGCCACTGGAAAGATCAGCAGCATCCTTGATGTGAGCGCGGTTCGACCGAGACGAGTGGTGATGGTGGCGGCTGTGCTCATCCCGTGGCGAGCGAGGCGTCCGGTGCTCGGAAGAAGACGAGGTCACAGCGGCAATGCCAATAACGGCTCCAGCAACCCCGGCAGTGGCTGCGGCTACGGCCCGGGACCCGGATGAGTGAGAGGACTCTCGGGGTCTCTCGTCTGCAAAGAGGTCAGCAACAGAATCGCGCAACGTCCGCTCGCCGGTGCTCTGGTTCTGTCCAGTAATCCCCAGTCCCCCATCTCCCCCCAAAACAGCTTGCGCATCCTCTCTCTTGTCCTCAAGCACATCCTCTAGCTCCGTACCCCTCCTGACTGTGTTCTCAACCACTCTCGCCTCCTTGCCCAGCACACCAACGCCCTCAATCTCAGCGTCGCCCATCACCTTTGCCTTGAGCGTTGGCGACGCCTCGGGACTCAACACCTCTGCAGTCGCGTAGATCACTACGGCCGCAGCAATTGTGTCCTCTGCCTCCCTCTCATTCTTTTTCTGCTTCTTTCTGACACTGCGGGCGCGGCTCCGCTCCTTGGCTTGCTTGTCTTCCAAGTCAGGAACCACCAGGACCGGCGTTGGTGCCCGCAGTAGCTCTGTGCTCTTGTTGGGGCGCACCCCGAGCGAGGCCGACGATGCCTGGCGCTCGGCGACAGAAGGCGCTGGTGATGGCTCGAGAAGAGCAAGTCTCTCGAGCTCTTGGATATCGCGCTCGTGACTGTCCGTGTTTGTGCGAGCTGCCAGTCCAGCCACACCGGCACCGCTCAAGAGTGCGGCGGCGCCCACGGCGGCGGCAACAATTTTCTCCTTGAAATGAGGGTCATCCTCGAGATCATTCTGCTTGTCCAGAGCCTCGGCAGTGACAGAACTCGGGTCGTCGGAGACTGTCGCTGTCATAGGTGCTTCTTCCTTCTTTTTCTTCTCTGCCGAGTGGTGGTCAGTTACTTTTTCGCCGGACTCGAGCTCAATGTTGTCAACAGAACGATTTTCGATGACCGGTGATCCCCTATGACTCTCAATGTCCTCAATCCCAGGAGCTTCATCGCGAGTTGTTGCCTCGGTCTCGGCTGGCCCGTCGACTGTTTCGGCAACAGTCTCCGAAATGGCCTCTGCAGGCTCGGTGGAAGAAACCTCTGGTGTGGTGAAGGAAGGCTCTGCATCCACGGGCGCCTCGATAGTCTTCTCCGTTTTTGTCTCTTCGGTGGCATCAGGCTCCTCCTTGACAGCCTCGCTGAGCTCAGGAGAGGCATCAGGGGCAGCCGTTGATGTGGGCTCAACAACAACATATTCCTCGTCCGATGCCCCGTCTGCCTCGGCAATCGACTGGACAACTGGTGCTGGCCCGGATTCAATAGCCGTGGGTTCCTGGGGCTCTTCGTCGCCAACGGGGGCACAGTCGTCGGAAGGATTCAGGACAGATGCTTCAATCGGAGGAACGATGACACCAGAGAACTCCAGAGAGTCCTCCTGAGGAATGTCGCTTGCTTCGGCTTTTGCAGTGGACTCGGCAGTGGCCACGGAAGTAGGCTCGGGGTCTGGGGCATCATGTTCAGTCTCTTCGACGACAGGCTCTTTGTGCATGTTCTCATCAGCCGCAGGCTCTCCGCTTGGCTCAACATCAGCAGCCTCGACGAGCTCTTCTCCTGGCACTACCGCCATTAATTCTTTTTCAACGAGCACCGAGTGCGCAGCGGGAGTAGATTCGACAGTGGGTTCAGGGACAGACTCGATACCATGCTCGGGAACAAGTTCGAGAGAACTGTCGGGTGAAGGCTCCGTGGCAGCCACGGGGGTCGCTTCCGTGATCTCCTTCAGAGCAGATGGAAGGGCTTGCTCTGGATTGGGCACTGTGTCAGCTGCCACGTCAAGCACAGCTTCAGTTCCAAGCTCGGGCTCGGGCTCGGGCTCGCTGATGCTGCTGTCGGGCTGATTGGTGGAGGACAAAACGGCGTCGGGATTGGGCACGGTGGCCCCCCCCACCAGATCGTTCGAGTGCTCGACGCCTGACGCAGGTGACTCGACATTGACGTTCGGGACAACAGGCTCGACGGGCTCGGTGCCAACACAACTAGGTTCAATGACCTCAAAAGCGTTCTCAGAATCAACATCAACATCAGACTCAATCACATCAGCAACTGGCGCGTCGGCAACGTCCGTTTCACCAGGTGCATCACCAGTGGTCTCAACAGCATCGGACACAAAGCCGGGAGCGGTCGCGGCAATTGTGGAAATCTCGACGGCAGCATCTCCAGAAGCTGCCAGGGCGTGGGTGTCGTCGGATGTTGGCTCGGCGGTGGCCCGAGGCTCCAGAGAGACGTCGGAAGTGTTGTCGTGGCTGTCCGGGTCTCTGGTGGCAAGCTCCGAATCTGGTGACGTGTCCTCTGAGATGGTTGCTGATGCTTCCTCTGGCGCCGTCGTGACTGTGTCGGTTGCTGGATCATCAATGGCATCTGGGCCAAGAGCTGTTGGCACTTGCTGCTCGTCGGCTGGCTCCCGGACGCATGTGGCCTGCTGGTCGTCTTCGACCGCTTCGGATGCAGTTGTCTCCTCACTTGGTTGCTCGGTGGTTGACGGTAGATCATCATCGACTTCTTCTCTATCTAGCTGGACAGAGGGCAGCGCCTCAGCAGCTTCAGCAGACAGCGCGGCAGGCTTCTCTACGTCGGCCAATGCCGGCGTCGCATCCGCCGTGTCGGCAGCAGCATCCTCCTCGAGCGACTCATCTTTTTTGACAGTTTCACTGACAGGCTTCTCGGCGCACTCCATGGTTGAATCTTGGGTGCGCAGTGTCTCGCCAACGGGTATTCCAAAATCCAAAACGTCCTCCTCTGCTTCCTCCTTGTCGTCGTCCCTCGGTGCTTCGTTCACCGCTTGAACGGGCGGAACAGCCTCCCCAGCAGGAAGGTCACAAACCCGCCCGTCGCTTTCCAGAACGACTTGAACTGCAGCTTCATCACTTGAAGGTTCTCGTGCAGCATGATCGCTAGGTGTGGGAGGTTCAGTGTCAGCAGTTGTTGGTCCGGATTCGGCTTTGGTGATGACCCCGTCGCCCCGCGTTGACTCGTCAAGGTGGCTATCTAAGTGCTCATTGCCGTGCTCAATGCCCTTGTGCTCGACTGTCTCAACTGTCTCGATCTTCGTGGTCTCTTGGCTCTTTGGAAAAATGGCTTCGTCACCTGCCACCAGAGCGACATCCAGGGACTCGTCCGAAAAAGTATCGGCTTCGGCCTGTGGTTGAGCCTTCTGCTGGATGTTGGCAGATGACTCGTCGGCTGACGCTTGCTCTGCAGAAGCAGGAGCAGGTTCGGGCGCAGGTTCCGCGCTGTCATGGGGAGAGGCAGAGACGATGCTCTCGGAGGGTGCAAGCGCATCAGGTGCTGCAGCCTGCGCCGGTTCATCCTGGGCAGTTGGGTCCTCGAATTCCAGTTCCTTGGTCGGGTCCTCGGTGTCCAGGAAAGGGGGCTCGGAAGCAAGTGGCTGCAGCGGCTCGGCAGCATCATCCTCGACAGCTGCAGAAGCAATCTCGGAGACAGTCGCTTCGTGAGCTTCGGGTTTAAGATCAGCACCGTCAGCCTGGTCTGCAGCAGTCTCAGCGGGATGAGAGGCTTCATGCTCTTTCTCTTTATGCAGGCTGTGGTCGACTTCCAGAGCCAATGACTCCTCGGCAGCAGCGGGAGTGGGTGATGGCTCTCGAGCAAGAACAACATCAGACTCTGGGACGGGCGCAGCCACGGTCTCAGAGTCGGTTTCGGGAACGGCTGTGAGCGCCCCGAGAGCCTCGATGGCATCTTCCTCGGGTGCAGTCACCGAAGAGTCTCCAACTGGCGCAGGCTTGACGTCATTGGGAAGGGATATTGCCAGAGCATCAACCTTGACGGGTTTCTCGGTGGCTTCCTCGACATGAGGCTCGGAGAGAGCCACAGCTGCAGCTTCAACTGGCGGCTCAGGAGCCAACTCTTCGGTACTTGAAGCAGCGGATGCTTCCGCCGTAGGGTCGGCCTCGGAGAATGGTGCTGCGAAAGGATCTTGGGACGGGATCAGAACAGTAGCAGCCTCGACAGGTGCAGTGGTGGTCTGATCTGTATCTTCATCCGCAAGGGTGGGTTCTTGGGGAGTTTCTTGAGAAGCAGGAGTCTCCTCGGACACATCGGCAGAAGGAGATGCTTCGTGCTGCGGGATGGCCTCGGAGATTTCCTCAGAAACTTCCAGGTGGATAGTTGGGGGGGAAAGCGCAACAGCAGCTACTGAATCGGCAGCAATTGCCGCTGGTCCAGTAACGCTGCCACAGACAGTGCCGAGCTCGGAATGCTGTGTTTCTTCCGGCTCGACGGGGGCAAAGGAATCAGATCTGGGGGGGTGGGGGATGGGAGCTGAAGCCAGCTGCTTCTCCTCCTCCTCTTCTGGGGCCGCCTCCTGTTGCTTCTCCTTGTCACCTGCCGTCTCTTCGCAAGCCACGTCCAGCGCCTCGAGTTCCTCATGCTCCTCTTCCACAGCAGTTGCAAGAATTGCCGGAGCAGCGCTCTCCACGTCTTCGGGCACAACTTCATCGACCACGGCAGGAGTTTCCTCCGGTGCCTGATCTGCAGAACCGTCTTCTGCAGATACGTCGGGAGTCACGTCCAGCATGACTCCCGTATCCTCCTCTTTCACAGTCTCTTGAGCTTCCTCCTCTTTCTCACTTTCGTGTGGCATGTCTCGTTCCTCCTCTTTGAACTCATCACCAGGGGCATCGGGGGCATCAGGGGTATCATCATTATCATTATCATCAAGGGTATTAGACTCACCTTTCCGCTTCTTCTTCTTCTTGTCAGCGTCGCTTGGCTTAACAGGACCATCCGCGCTGCGGCTAGACTCTGTCTGCTTAGAGGCGATCGGGGTAACGACATCTTTCCGCTCATCGGCGTCGGAAGCTGCGGCGGCAGCAGCGGACTCGGTAGCCGGCTCGGTGGTCTCGGCAGCGGGCTCGGCGGGGGCGGCCTCCGGCTCGGCCTCCGCAATCTCGCGCGAAGCATCAGCAGATACTTCCGTAGAGACGAGCTCTTCAGCGGCAGCGGCCTCGGGCTCAGCAGCAGCCTCAGGTGCGGCCACTTCTGCAACCGCCTCGGTGGTCTCAGGGGCAGCCTCCTCGGCAGAGGGCGCCTTAACGACAGGAGCAGCCTCAACCTCTCTGGTCGCCTCGGCGGCCTCAGCAGGCTCGTCACTAGAAGACGTGGCTGCTAGTGTGGCAGCAGCGGCCACAGACGCGGCGGCGACGGCAGCGGCAGCAGTCTCCACAGTCGAGTCATCCTTCTCCTCAGGCTCATCTGCGGCAGGCTCCTCGGCAGCGGGGGTCTCTTCGACAGCAGGGGCCTCCTCAACAGCCGGGGCCTCCTCAACCGCAGGCTCCTCAGCAGCAGGCTCCTCGACGGCGGGCTCTTCTGTCGCGGCCTCCTCGGCAGCAGGCTCCTCGGTGACAGGCTCCTCGACAGCAGGCTCCTCGACAGCAGGCTCCTCGACAGCAGGCTCCTCGACGACGGTAGGCTCCTCGACAGCAGCTTCCTCAACGGCGGGCTCTTCTGTTGCGGCCTCCTCGGTTGCAGGGGCCTCCTCGACGGTGGGCTCCTCAGCAGCGGGCTCCTCGACGGTGGGCTCCTCAGCAGCGGGCTCCTCAGCAGCGGGCTCCTCGACGGCGGCCTCCTCGACAGCTGGGGCCTCCTCGACAACAGGGACCTCCTCGACGGCGGGCTCCTCGACGGCTGCAGGCTCCTCGACGGCGGGCTCCTCGACGGCGGCCTCCTCGACAGCTGGGGCCTCCTCGACAACAGGGACCTCCTCGACGGCGGGCTCCTCGACGGCTGCAGGCTCCTCGACGGCGGGCTCCTCGACGGCTGCAGGCTCCTCGACGGCGGGCTCCTCGACGGCAGGAGTCTCCTCAGCAGGAGTCTCCTCAGCAACGGGGGCTTCTTCGATCTCCTTGGAGATCTCTTCTGCGGCCTCGACAGGTTCAGGGCTAGTCTCGGTAGCGGGCTCCTCGACGGCAGCAGGCTCCTCAGCAGCAGCAACCTCCTCAGCGGCAGCCTCCTCGACAACAGGCTCCTCCAGCGCTGCAGGCTCGTCGGCGGCGGGCTCTTCGGTGGCGGGAGTCTCCTCGACAGGAGCGACCTCTTCGGCAACAGGCCCCTCGACAGCAGCAGCCTCCTCGACCGGTGCAGCCTCCTCGATCGGTGCAGCCTCCTCGGTGACGGGCTCCTCGACGGCAGCAGGCTCCTCGGCAGGAGTCTCTTCAACGGCAGGCTCTTCGATGGCAGCAGGCTCCTCAGCAGCGGAGGCCTCCTCGACAGCAGGCTCCTCAGCAGCGGGGGCCTCCTCGGCAGCAGGCTCCTCAGCAGCGGGGGCCTCCTCGACAGCAGGCGCATCAGCAGCGGGGGCCTCCTCGACAGCAGGCGCATCAGCAGCAGGAGTCTCCTCGACAGCAGGCTCCTCAGCAGCGGGGGCCTCCTCGACAGCAGGCGCATCAGCAGCAGGAGTCTCCTCAACGGCGGGCTCCTCAGCCGCAGCCTCCTCAGCAGAAGTCTCCTCGACGGCAGGCTCCTCGACAGCAGCAGGCTCCTCGGCGGCCGCAGGAGTTTCCTCGACAACGGCCTTCTCTTCGGCAACAGGGGTCTCCTCAGTAGCAGGGGCCTCCTCGACAACAGGAGCCTCATCAGCGGCGGGGGTCTCCTCGACGGCGGCAGGTGCTTCCTCCACAGGAGCCTCCTCAGCAGCGGGTGCTTCCTCAGTAACGGGAGCCTCCTCGGCAGCGGGAGCCTCCTCCGCGGCAGGTGCCTCTTCGATGGCGGCGGGAGCCTCCTCGGCAGCAGGCGTCTCCTCAGTGGCGGCGGGAGCCTCCTCAACAGTCTCCTTGGGAGTCTCAGCCTCAACGACCTCTGGCTCAGTTGCCTCAGCAGCCTCGGCGGCAGGCTCGGCGGCCTCCTCAGCAGGGGCAGCCTCGACAACCTCTTCTGTTGGGGCCTCGACAGCGGCCTCGGCAGGAGTCTCCTCGGTGGTTTCCGCGAGAGTCTCGGCCGTCTCCGTGGTTGTCTCGGTGGTCTCTGCAGGCGTCTCCTCGACAGCAGCCGCAGCGGGCTCCTCGGCAGTCTCTGCAGGAGTCTCGACAGCCTCTGGTGTCTCGGTGGTCTCGGCGGGGGTCTCAACTGGCGCTTCAGCTGGTGTCTCGACGGGCGCCTCGGCCTCTACTGGTGCCTCTGTTGACTCGACAGCCTCGGCGGGGGCTTCTGGTGCGGTCTCGGTAGCAGTCTCGACTGGTGCCTCGACGGCAGCTTCAGCAGCTGGCTCGACAGTCTCTGCGGTCTCGGCAGGCGTCTCAGCAACAGCCTCGGCGGCAGGCTCCGCAGCAGCTTCAGTGGCAGCCTCGGCCTCCTTGGACTCGGGCTCAGCCTCCTGGTCGTCAGTAAAGCGGACACGCTTGGGGGACTTTGAAAATGTGGATCCGTTTTCAGAACCTACCTCGGTAGTCTCGGCGACTTCTGCAGTCTCGGCGACGGCTTCGGGTGCGGCCTCGGTGGCCTCGGCGGCCTCGGGGGCGGGCTCTGCAACCTCAGGTGCGGCCTGGGCGGCAGCCTCAACCTCGGGGGCGGCCTCCTTGACCTCCTCCAACGGAGCAGCCGCGGCAGCCTCCTCGACCGGCGCCTCGGCAGCCTTCTCCTCGGCAGCAGCCTCGGCGGTCTCGTCAATCGACTTGCCATTCTTCTTGTTCTTCTTCTTCTTGTTCTTCTTGGCATTCTTGCTCAGCTTGGCCTCGTCGGCAGCGGACTCGACGGGCGTCGTGTCCTCCTTGGGGGACTCTGCAACAGCCTCGGCTGCGGGCTCAGGCGCCGCCTCGGGCTCGGCGGGGGTCTCGGCGGGGGTCTCGGCGGGGGTCTCAGCGGCAGGAGCCTCAGCGGCAGCAGCCTCGGCAGCAGCAGCCTCGGCCGACTCGTCGACCGACTTGCCATTCTTCTTGGCCTTCTTCTTCTTGTTCTTCTTGGCGTTCTTGCTCAGCTTCGGCTCGTCAGCAGCCGGCTCGTCGTTGCTTTTCCGGTCGTCCGTTGACGGCGTTCCGTTGCCGTTGGCTGTGGCAGACTCGTCCTGTTCTGCATCCGAGTCGGAGGCCGGCAGGTACTGGACATTGGAAAAGTCGGCGACCTTGACGTCGCCAAACTGTGCAACCTCGACCTTGGCGGGGTCGATTATCCGGCTCTCGCTGACGGCGACGTCGCCGCCCAGGGCTAGCTGCGGTTCCTCCATTGTGTGTGGTGATGATTAAGAGAGGGGAGAGATAAGAAGAAAATGAAGACAAAAAAAATTTGGGTATGGGGGGGGGGGGGGTATCTGAGTGTGTGTTTTTTTTGGGTTTGTTTTTGGCAGAAAAAGTGCAGTACGTGTGGGGAAAAGGTGGGATGCACGGCAAAACGGCAAGACGGCAAGAGCAGTCGTGATCGAGCCTTCCTGTTTGGATTCCGGGGGGGGGAAGAGGGACCTAATCGCTCCTTCCCTGTGCAAGTGGGCTTTTTCCAGCACCTGTTCTTGGACGGAGGATCAAACAAAAGAAGAAAAAGGCACGGGGACAGTACTGGTCAAGCGAGGCAGGCGAGCAAAAAGGGCGTCTGCTGCTGGGGAAGCAGGTTTCTGGGACTGTGTGGAGCGGGTTGCTTGCTGGGTGTGGTTTTGCAAATTTTGATTCTTCTGATTCTTTCTTGTGTGGGCTGGTCTTGTGAAAACTACTCGTACTCGTAGCTGAGGCGTGAAAGCATAAACCGTTAGAGCATAAGCATGTAGTCGTTATCGTGACGATGATGCTGCAGATGGAGAAGTGGGAGAGGCAGAGAGGAGAGGAGAGGAGAGAGAGAGAAAGAAGAGATAAAATCAATAAAAAAGCCAATGCGGTGAGCTAGTATGTATCATAAAGCAGAGCTCGAAACGGCCAGCAATGGAACAAACAAGCAACAACGATAAAAAAGGGAATCAAAATAACAAAATAACCACAAAGCGGAGTTTGTGGCCGGTGAGGAGCAGAGGAGAAGAGAGGAAGCAGGAATAGGAAGAGAGAGAGAAGAGAGAAGAAAGGGAGAGAAGAGGAAGGAGAAAAACGGAAAAGAAGAAACAAAAGAGAGGGGAATTCGAGGCGATTTTCAGTGATTTTCTTGAATAAAAAATCTCTACAAAAATTTGCAACAATACGAAGCGACGATACTGAGTACTTTGATATCAAATAAAAATTTAATACAGCCGGCGGGATAAATTGGGGACAAAAACTGGAGCTGGCAGAAGAAAAAGATGGTCGTGAGCAGGAGCAGACGACCAGAACAGGAAAAAGGAAAAGCTAGAGATCAAAAAGTGCAAAGCAAAGTGACATGGGAAGCTTGGGCTAGCAAGGACCCCCCCTGCAACACCGACCACCGTTTTGATTTTGTGATCTCAATGGCGAGCTTTGATTCTATTCGTACGAGGTTTTTATACCGTGACTGCTCGTTGCTGCGACTGCCATCTGCCATCTCTCGACAATCTTGCAGACAGCCCGTTGCATAACAGATAGCCTGGCAAGATTTGGGAACGAGAGTAATAGGGCGAGAGGAAGAGGCTTTTAAATGGAAGTAGAAAAGAGTCAATGGAGAAAGTCTGAATCAGAAGCAATCAAAAAAATCAAAACGAAAACAGAATCAATCAAAACAACAATCAAAACAGCCAACCACATAAGACATCCGAGACGCAGCCGCCGCCAATTGGAAACTGCAGATTGCACAGGCAAACGGATGTGACGAGAATCAGTGGCTGCACATGCATTTGTGTTCACGTCAGGTTGTGCCCGTTGGGTATGTAATAACATGGAGTCGTGCTCAGGCCCCATATCAAGTGCCCCCACAAAGCAGATCGTGATGCCTGCCAGCAAACCACACCACTGCGTGAGGGAAGCAGATGGACAACAGACAGACGGCCACGTTGCCAGGCGCGACAGAACGCGACCAAGCATTGGACAGAATTGATACTAAAAGGGTTGGGTGGCGAGGGGCACGAGCTACAAATATCTCGATGCCCAACGCAGAGGAAACATGACCACAAGAATTTGAAGAAAAGAAAAAAAAAAGAATGTCGATGGCCCCAATCGGGGTCAGCGTCTGCAAAGGTGGGATAGGTTACCTGTGTGACCTTGCAACCTGCATGAGCACGGCCAGCACATCAATGGGTCCGGTCTTGTCAAGGAAAAGAGACCAGCCCCCAGCGTGACCAGATATTGAGGCTGTCTGTCACCGGCCTGATGAGTCAAACTTTATGACGGCAAATACCACTACGAGTACGATGCTGTACGGAGTACTCGCACGGAGCGTACGGAGTATGACGATATGAAAAGTCAGGCTGGTGACCGGAGTCTACTTTGTAGGTCACTTATCAGCATCTGACAGTACGGAGCACAGGCGATTGCTGTCATTTTGGCCGTGCACCAAGGCCTGTGCGTCCAGCCCCAGGGCATCTCGTTTCCTCTCTCCGCGAGCTTATTACAGGGTAACGATATCATAATAGTGGGTGGTTCAAGAGATGCTTCTCCGGAGGGGGTGGGTCGCATTGCGTCTTCACCCAATGCGTCTTTTCTCGCCATTCCCAAAAGAGGATGCTGTGCTACGTGGCGCTCTCTGGCCAGTCGAGCCAGCAGCAGGCCGCGGGCCGACCACGCAACTGCGGCAAATGCGGACAGACTTCTGCAGGCGAGCAGACTGGCCGCCGCAGGCCGCCACAAGCCGGAGGACGCCCACGATCGTGAGCACGAGTACGAGTACTCGTAAAAGGCATCAACTGCCCGGGCTCCAACCCCAGCGGGCCGGGCCCTGCGAAATGCAAGCACTGTAGCGACCCTGTCCTTGCTCGACCAACTTAACAGGGTAAAGATGTCGTAAAATATCGTAACTATCGTAACTATTGTAAACTACCAACCATCTTGGCCTCGGTCGCGTGGTGACTCGGACGACGGGCGTACGATCAGTGGAGAGATGTCCCACTGCGCGAGATTGCATGGAAAAAATTAAAGAGATTACACAATGCGTTGCTCGAGTAAATAGAGTAAACACGGAGATACTGAGTACAGTCTTGAGAGTGGTTATCTTTGGTGCGAGTATGAGCACGAGTACTCGTACTCTGGTGATACGATACGTACTCGTACTTCGTACTGAGTAGTATTATCGCAAACAAGGTAGCAGCGAGTGCCCGCAATGAGTAAAGATTTTACTCTGGGTCTGATTTCTGCGAGGCTGGTGATCAGCATGCTGCTCCGGCGACTCCAGCTTCTTACGAGTACCAATCCGCCATGGCTTCTTCCTTTTCCGAGAAGCGGTGTGGCGGTCAAGAGAGCAAGAAGAGAGAGCAGACGGTTGCCGAAGATGAGAAAAGGCGAGTAAAAAGCCAGAGAGAAAAAAAAAGCAAGAGAAAAAAACCGAGCTACGGTGGTGGAGCCTGGTTAGACCGGCAAGGATGGGTGCAGTGGAGCGGACAGAGAGGTGAAAACTTTTGATGCAGCTGCTCTGCTCGCAGCCAGGTCCGAAGAAAAGAAAAAAGTCGAAAGAAAGTCGAAGAAACGGTGAGGAATCGGCACAATACCTAGCCGCATTGATCCGACGTCTTCCGAATCCGTCCATCAAGTCCGTTGCAGAGCAAGGCGGACGGAGGACACTTGCAGAACACCACCAGCCACACGACGAGCGGTCAAGGCGGCGGGTGCAACCAGACCAACCTTGATGACGGCTGGCTGGTGGTTTTGCCGTTCCAGCCTAGACCGCCACATGGCTGGGCCGAGTACAAAGTACTCGTACTCTGTAGAAGACAACCGGTGCATTAGGCTTCTATTCAGCTAGCAGAAGAATCAAAAACAACCCAGATCAAGGTGATAAGAGACAGGGAAATAGATGTAGAGTGGTTGGCAGAGAACGACTGATTCTCCAGCAAACCAGAAAAGGAAAAACAATAAGAGAAAGAAAAACAGGAATAAAAAAAAAACAGAGAGAAAAAAATGACGGCCCTGCAGAAAACGCCAACGCCAGATATTCATCAAATCAAAGACAGACCCGTAGACGGACAGAACACGGACTTGAGACGCAACAAAAGCAGACGAGCGCAGACACGGGAAATGACAGACAGACGGCAACGTCGCTGGCATGCACGTCGGCTTGCCTGCATCGCTGCCGGGACGCTGGACGCTGGCAGGGGGCGTGCGAGTATCGTATTGACGGCCAGCCAGCCATGTTGCCCATGCAGTATAGCATGCAGCATGATGGGTCGTTGCGGAAAAAAGAGAGGAGGCCCGGCTGCGTCGATGGGCACGGCCGGCCCAGGGCTGAAGCTGTGAGCTGGTGTGGGAGCGGTGCGCCGTGCGCTGCGAGCTGCATCCCAGTGGGACAGCAAAAGGACGGGTAGATCAGATCGCGTGCGCGCCCACGCCCATGCATCTCGCATCTTTCTCCGCGTCGTTGTCGTCGTGCGCATGCCTTGCCCAGCCCTGACCCTGCCGTGTCCCACCTCCGATCGATTGGTGGAGGTGTTGTAGTGTCGAGCCTCGCTTCGTGTCGCTTCGCGCGTCCGGCCCCCCCCGTTACATGGCCATGTCTTCCTGCAGCTTCCGCAGCTCTTCCTCCTCGTCGTCCTCCTCCACTGGTGCCGCTTTCACTGGCCAAGTTAGTATATGTGCTGCAACGTAGGTCCAGATATATGGACATAATAAAATAAAGAAAAAACTCACGCTCGCCGCTGGCTGCGGCCGGCAGCCGGTGCACGGCATCCGACACGGGCACCGCCCCCGTCTGCAGCATCTTCTCGTCCAGCTGCTCCTGCTGCAGCTGCTCCAGCTCGTCCTCGAGGTCCGCGTCGTCTATCGCCTCGCCAATCGGGTTGCTCGTAATCGCATTGACAATCTCCTCGCTGAGCTGGTTCTGCTCCTGGATCCGCTCCATTGTCTCGTCCACCTTTTCCGGTGTCAGGCCGCCGTGGATCGTCTTCATCGCCGACGCCGCGCGCTCCATGGCCGCCAGCGTCTCGCGGTTGATGTTGGCCGACTCAATGGCGTTGACCTGCTGCTCCAGCGTGCCGATCTGGGCCTGTGTCTGCTCAAGGCTGTGCTCGTGTGCCTTTTTGCGCCGCAGCGCAGCCTTGGCAGCTGATTTGTTAGTTTTTCGTCATATGTTATCTAGTTTCACGAGCTTTCAAAGACACACCATTCTTGTTAGTAGCAACGTTCTTCCGCGCAATGGCGTCTTGCTGGTCAATCTGCGTCTGCAGATGCGTTTCGCGCTTCTGAAGCATGTCCAGCTGGGCACGCAGGCCCAAGATCGCGTTCTTGGGCGTGTCCTTCTTCTTCTGCGCGGCACCGCCGCCGAACCAGCCCCAGAGGTTGGACATGGTGATGTTGGGAGGGGAGGAAGACGGGTCGTCGGTCAGATCGGTCGTCGACTATACAGAAACGCCGAGGCCGTCGGTAGCGGTATCGCCCACGTCGTCGTCGGAGGGTCGGGCCGTCGGGATGAGGGGTCGGGCTCGGACGGTCGCTCTGCTGCCGCCAAGTCGAGCGATAGGCAAAATGCAAAAAGAATCAAAGAAAATAGTCAACAGCGGATGCCTAGAGCTAGAGACGGGATGGCCTGGCGAAGCCCTGGTGGTAGATCGCGGCGATGGGAGATAAGAATGGATGGAGGCGGTAATGGGAGAAGGGGAAGGGAGGATGACGATGGCCGAAAGCACAGGCTGCTGCCGACCCAAACCGCCCCACAAGTGGCACCTGACTGATTGCCACGCCTTGTAAAATGGGTGAGGCATGCCCCGCTATTTAGGATCTCTGTGACGAGGCACGTGACACTTGCCGCTCTATCTGCACGTCTTCTCTTGTAGGCAGCAACAAAGGAAAATTGCATGATGTCTTGCTCATTGAATTCTTTGAGGTGGTTTTTTTCTTGGGGGGGAGGACGGGGGGTTTATCTCAACTGTGATTTATTTATTCGTTCAGCTTGGTGTGTAGTATTTCTGTATATTTTTATGTATCGAACATCACGTAGTAAGCTTGGTTTGTCTTCTCGTCGACAGCTCGTACTCGTAGTCCAACATCTTCTCATCTTCTCTAGAAAACAATTAAAACTATACCATGGAATGCCATGTCGTTTGCCAATGATACTTCCGCTTCACAGCTCTGCCTCCTGTCCGGTCTGCCAACCAAGGCGCCAGGTACAAAAGTGCGCTTCCTCGGATGGTGAGTCGCTGCCGTCGCCGTCGCCGTCGCCGTCGCTCCTCCTCCCATCTTGCAAGAGGAGTGCTAACCAAGCAGCGTCGCCTCCTATGACCCGGCGACGGGCGTGCTGACGCTGGGGCAGCCGATGACCGGCACCCCCACGCGCATCAAGGCGCTCGTCAGCCTCGACATGGTCCTGGACCGTATCACCGCCGAGCACATCGCCGCTGGGGCATGGATCAACGTCATCGGCCGCGTGGAGAGGCCCGAGGGCGACACACAGGCGGATCCGGCGCAGGTGCGTGTCCAGGCTCTGCTGCTGTGGGCAACCGGGCCGCTGGACTTTCAGGCCTACGAAACAGAGGTGCAGGGACTGCTGCGTGAGGATGGAGGTGTAGCTGCTGAAGCTGATAAATAAGATTGTTTACAGGAATGATCACTGGAGAGTCGTTTATGCCTTGTCGTTGCATAATTCAATAGCTGGTATCATGATGATGATTAAATTGCCTGTTCTGTTGGCCCATTTGATTTGAATTATAGATGAACAAGGTAGCAAGTCGTAACGCACGTGAGAGCACTTTCTGTAAAAAAGAAAAGACAACAGGGAAGAAGAGAAAAGATCCAAGGAATAGCCATAAAAAAAGCAAGATGGGAAGAAACTTTCATCCAAAGAAAACGTCCTCGCAAAATCATCGTGATCGGGTCTCGGAGTGAATAATACAAGCGAGGAAAAGGGAAAAAGGCAAGAAGAAAGATAATAAACAACAAAACGCCCTCGAAGAACGAAAGAAGAAGCAATAATGAGAAGCGCCTGAACAATCCAAAACAAGGGTATTTGTAGTTTTGGCAATTGCAATCCAGAATATGAACCAAAAGAGAAACAAACAAAAAGGAAGAAGAGCAGAACGGAAATCGAATACCAAAACATCAGCGGTTGCTGCGGGGGCTGGTCTGGGTCGAGATGTCGTCGACGTGGTTGCAGAGCGCCACAAAGAGGTCAAAGAACAGCTGCGAACCGCCGTTGTGCATCTCCAGCTGCATTGTGCCGCTGCGCTTGAATGTGCTGCGGCTGCGGATGATCAGCGCGAGGTAGTGTGCACGCAGCTTCGAGTCCGTGTCGGGTGTGTGGGCGTAGGCGTACCGCGCCGACGACAGAATGGTGCTGCACGGAATGCCGCTCTCTGGGTTGTTAGCATTTGAGCTACTCGTATATAAGTAAACTGGAAAGAGGAATGACACTTACGCAGTCCCTGCTTCCGCAGAGAGATCCGCTTGAGCTCATCGAGGCCAAAGCGGTCGGCGGCACAGTAGATGACTGTGTCTTTGAGGAGATCACCGTCCTGAGGATGCGTATAGATGGATGCCTCGGGGGTGGCACCGCTGCTACCGTCCTCGGGCCGCTCGAGCTCCCAAGAGTCGCGGCGCTTGTTGTGGATCAGGCGTGGGTAGTAGTCTCCCTTGTAGAGGTACTCAAGGACAGACGAAAAGATCTCGGGCTCATCGTCTGCTAGCACGAGCCGCTTGGAGGCCGACAGGGACGTCGGACTGACGGGCGAGGCGACGGAAGCAGGCGACGAAGTGCCTGGCGAACCGTAGTAGAGCGCGTGGTTGTGCAGGGCCTGCTGGAAGAAAGGAGATGCGCAGAGGACCTCTTCGTGAGCAGCGAAGATGCGCTGATCACGGCCAATGACAAGAGTGACAATGGGTGAAGCGGGGGATCTTGTATGATTAGCAGATGAGCATGGCGGGCGAGGGGTTGAAAGGACGTACTGGGGCACTTCGGCATAAGCGGCGACGGCAGCGGCTGAGGAGACGGTAGGAGGCCGGCGACGAGAAGAGGACTCGTGGCGGCGGTGCTTGGAGATGCCGGCCTCTTTGCTGAAGGAGGAGCCGGCCGTTTTGCTCGTCTTTTGTGCCTTTGAGAAGCTCTTGTTCTGCGAGCGGGAGAACATGGTGGATAGTGGATGAAGGGTAGAATGGAGGAGATGAGCAAATAATAGAGAAAATGCAGAAGAGAAATAAGCTCAGATTATACAGTCGTTCAGTCGTTATGATAAAGGAAGACGCCAGGTAAGTTGCAGAAACAAAAATAGAGTTAAGAAGAGGCCGATTTGTACTTTTTGTGTCGAATTTTGATGTTGGCGATTGTTGTCGATAATAACTTACCTGGCCTGTCGAGTGGGATGTGATGAACAGAAAGCAAAGAATCAAACAAGAGCAGAGAGGACGCACCATTATATAGAGGATGCCAAAAGCTGCGTGAAGAGAATACACGGCATGAAAAAGGCACGCACTGTATGGCAAAAAGTGCAGCTGTCACAAAAAGGCAAAAAGGCAAGAGCACAAACGGCCGGAGGCAGATAAGGCAACGTGCATTGCTCTGCTCGTCTGCAGAGTGCGGCCGGATGGCGCCATGGCGAGAAGCACAGTGCGGGGGTGCCTGCGAGGCAGGGGCCAGGCCTGTTGGGAGTGAGACAGGCAAGAGGGAGGTGTGGGAAAGGCCAGAAGTAGCCCAATGAGGAAAGAACGAGGGGGTCTCGTTATCGTGTCAGGCCGTTTCCAGAAGTTGGAGATGGTCCTGTATCGGACGCGACCCGTTTCGAGCCGGACGCGCCTCCGAGTGGGGTTTTAATGGGACCCACCACGCGAAAGCACATGACAGCGTAAAGTGCTAGACAGGGTGCTTTGGCCGGGTTATTTCGTTTATTTCTATTCTTCCAGTTCTTTTTTTTGTTTTTCCTTGTCACACAGAATAGTGTGATTCACACGACGCCATGAGCGTTTTGTACCCGCAGTGCTGCCTGGTGCGGGCCTGTACAAGACTGGCATCATCCTGCGTGATCGCTTGCCTCATCCTGCGTCGTCTGTCAAACTACAAGCACTCGTGTTTCTGGTTTTTTTTACATTCAATTAAACTCGCGAATGCCGGGGACTTGCATAGTTTGGGATTTAGAAAGGGGAAGTGTCCCACCGGGGCACATGTCTTGGAAGCGGCGATGGAAGCACAGGCTCGCCAAACTCAAGGCAAACAGTTTGATGTGATGGCAACGCCGAGGAAATATGACACGTAAAGAAATAGAAGAGGATACGAACTATCTGTCCTGTTGACTCGATAACAAGGCTGCGTACTAGGCATCAGCTGCGTATCCAGTAGGTCTCGAGACCGAAATGTGATGCATGCCACCACAAGTTCGGCACACTCGCAAACCTGCTCTGACTCCCACCAGCACACCATCATGGACACGATACACACCACATGTCCTCGTCCTATGGGTCTGTTTGTGCGTTTTGTCGATGCTCGAGTGGATCAGACGAAGCAGTACCTGCGTTTGATCCACCAGTATGCATCGCTATGGCTCACTGTGCCTTACGATACTCGTACTCAATATATGTCTTCTTTACATTTAATGTTTATTGATCTGCTATTGATGTGCTATTTTCTGCTATTATTCAAAGTGGCTACCTGCATTTACGAGTACCTGTATTTACCTGTATTTACCTGTATTTACCTGTATTTATCTCATAGCTATATCCTTGAATCTCGATTTTTCTGGCAGTTGTCTCATATTTTATCCAATTTACATACATCTACAGTCACAACCATCCCACTCTTCGATCACGTCTGAGTCAAAGCGGCAGACCCAACAAATGCACCTCGACGGGTCTGCTCATTCCGAAGGACCCATAGAAGCAGATACGAGACGTGAGCATCGTAGCGAGAGATGTACGAGTAGACGCTCTTGGTTTTCTCTTCCTGCCCTCTCCCCTCTCTCTTCTCTCCCACCCCCCTCTATCTCTCTTCTCTACTCGTATGCCTTTTCCTCTTGTCTGCCCCCCTCCCCTGATTCAGTGCAACATCGCATACATAGATGTGTTTGACTGAAGTCAGCCGCAGCCCAGAAATTCACACGGCTCATGTGAAATTCACGCCCAGCTCACGCTCCGCTCTTCCTCGCTTCCACCCCGGTCCATGCTGCAAACACTTAAACCTCCACATTTCCCTCGCAGATTTTAATTCCTTTTTATTTTGTGAATACCTATTGACTTTTCTATTATATTTCCAGCGATTCTTCGTGATACCAAGATTCGCCTGGATACTCGTACTAACAACTAACAATAACAACAGCGCCGACCGTTTTGCCTTGCTCCCCGCTTTTTTGTGAGCTGCACTTATATTTTTGGGGCTTTGTCATCCTTGCCATTTGGGCAGCATCACTCCTCTTCCCTTCGACGTCATTCGACTCTGACCGACTCTGACTTGATACACCACATCTCGACATCTACATTTTTCGTCCATCTTCCTACCCCGACACCCGACAGCCCCTCCCAAAATGGCACAAGACAGCGACGCGCCCGGCGCCGACGCGACGACGTCTGCCCCCCACGCCCACGCCACCGCACACATTGTCCTCGAGGACGGCACAACAGCAGCACCAGACGACCCCGCGGTGGCCACGGCAGGCGTCGTCGCCGCCGACAGCAGCAGCAGCAAGAACACGCCCGACGTGGTCAACGAGAAGGACGAGAAAGAGGAGGTGCTGCAGAGCCCCGGCTTGCGCAGCAGCACAGGATGGGACGGCAAGCTGCGGTTCCCGAAAAAGGAGGCCAGCGTGTCGCTGGCGAACCCCGAGGCGATCAGCGACCCGGAATACTCGGACGACGAGAACGTCTTGCAGGGTGAGGTTCTCTCGGCCGACGAAGACATCTTGAACGACGAGGACCCGGACACCGAGGACATTGTGCTAGCGCAGGCGCGCGTGCACAGCCTGGGGCCCTTGCACCTCGAGCGCTTTGCGCGCCTGCAGCGCCTCTGCCTGCGGCAAAACAACATTCAATCGCTGATGGAGAGGGGGAGTAAGAAAGTCGACGAAAAAGACAAAAAAGACGAACACGACGAGAAAGACGACAAAACGTGCCCCCTGGCCGTCCTGGCCGACACGCTGCAGGAGCTCGACCTCTACGACAACCTGGTCGGCCACATGCGCGGCGTCGAGACCTTACCCAACCTGACGACGCTCGACTTGAGCTTCAACAAGATCAAGACCATCAAGCACCTCGAGGGGCTCGCCAAACTGCGCGACCTCTACCTCGTCGCCAACAAGATTAGCAGCGTCGAGGGCCTGCAGGGGATGGCAGCTGCCGCGACGCTGCGCATGCTGGAGCTGGGGTCCAACCGGCTGCGGTCGATTGCGCCGCTGGGCAGCTACGGATTTCTTGGGCTCGAGGAGCTCTGGGTCGCCAAGAACAAGCTGACGTCGCTCGACGGCATCCAGGGCTTGCCCAAGTTGCGGCTGCTGAGCGTGCAGTCGAACCGGCTGCGCGACCTGGCGCCCGTGCGCGACGTGCCGACGCTCGAGGAGCTGTACGTGTCGCACAATGCGCTGGCGTCGCTCGAGTCGCTCAAGCCCGTCGCCGGCGAGGGCGAGGATGAGAAAAATGGAACGGTCCTCGGGAAGCTGCGCGTGCTCGACATTGGCAACAATGCCCTGCGGTCGCTGGCAGGCACAGAGCACCTGTCCGCGCTGGAAGAGGTTTGGGCGGCATACAACCAGCTCATCGATTTTGACGACGTGCAAAAGTGCCTCGGCGACAAGGCGTCCCTCGACACCGTCTACCTCGAGGGCAACCTGCTGCAACTGCGGGCACCGGCCTTGTATCGGAACAAGGTGCGGCTGGCCCTGCCGCAGGTCAAACAGATTGATGCCAGTAAGTCACTCAAGCAAGCACTGTCCTTCCCTAATTCTTTGGCTAACAATGCAGCGTACGTTTAATGGGTGTCACACCTTATACCCTCCTTGTTTGGTCACGGAAATTTTTTTTTTTTTTCATGTTGCAGACAGACCGTGTCACTTTGTACATCTTATGAGCATAAACATTCATTTTACTTGATGCAAACTTCCAGCTTTAACCAAAGATCCACAGCGCCTCGGTAGGGAAGTAGTTTGCGGGCTGGTTGAAGCGCTGGTTGCGGTTCAGCGCCGTAATGGCGTCCAGGTCGGCCGTCTCCAGGTCCCAGCCGGTGACGTCCAGGTTCTCCTTGAGACGCGACGGCGTCTGCGTCTTGGGGATGACGGCAAGGCCGCGCTGTGTGGCCCACCGCAGCAGGATCTGGCCGGTCGACTTGTTGTACTTGGTGGCAAGCGACTTGATGACGGGCACCTCAAAGAGGGGCTCAATGCCCGAGACCTGGGCCATGTTGAACTCCTCAAACGAGGCCGGGCCAAACGACGAGTAGGCCGTCACGACAATGCCCTCGTGCTTGGCCAGGCGCAGCAGGTCGGGCTGGACGTTGTAGGGGTGGTGCTCAATCTGCAGCGTGGCGGGCCGGATCTTGGCGTAGCGCAGCAGGTCGTAGAGCAGCTGGGCCTGGAAGTTGGAGACGCCAATGCTCTTGGTGAGGCCCTTGGCGACAAGGTCCTCGAGGGCCGTCCAGGTCTCCTGGATGGTGGCCTTGGACGGGCGGATCTCGGTGCCGGCGGCGTCGTAGTGCCAGCCGGGGGGGTAGCGGACGGCCGGGTCGACCCACTCGAGGGCGACGGGGAAGTGGATGAGGTACAGGTCAAAGTAGTCGATGCCCCAGTCCTTGAGCTGGCGCTTGACAATGGGCTCGACCCGCTCGGCGTCGTGGAACGAGTTCCACAGCTTGGAGACGATGAACAGCTCCTCGCGCTTGACAATGCCCTCCTTGATGGCACGGGCAACGCCCTCACCGCACTCGACCTCGTTGCCGTAGTCTATAATTTGTTAGCTTGATGTGTTTGACACGAGCGTGGGGCGCGGGGCGCGGAGCGACTTACCGCAGGCACCGTCGAGCAGGCGGTAGCCGGCCTTGATGGCGTTGTAGACAGTGTCGGCGCAGACAGCGTTGTCGACCTTCCACAGGCCGAAGCCCACCTGGGGCATCTCGTAGCCGGAGCTGAGCTTGAAAGTAGCCATCTGGGCGGTTAGCTGTCTGGTGGTGACTGGGGTTGAGCAGAAAGCAATGGTCACTGTTCACAGACTTTGTAGAGTGTTGTGAGGTGAACGTGGGATGGATGGACGGGATGACGGGAGAGTGAGGAGAGGTAGAAAGAGAAGAGGGAGAGGAGGAAAGGAGGGGAGACACAAAACAGAATAACGGGAGATGACGTTATATACCGTTGCAGAAGGCAGGAGGAGCGCACCTGCCTGGCACTGCGCCTGCTCTACTGGTATCTACGGAGCAGCTACGACCCGTTTCTCGTGGACCTGTGGTGGGGTATGGACAAGGTCACGGAGAGGCTGGCCAAAAGCCGCGGGTAAAGAGAGATTCTCTCATGCCTGTCGACTTGTACGAACTCGTACCCATGGATCACCTTGCCTCTTGTTGGGGTCCTGAGCTATGAAATCAGGGACGACAAGGCTATGGCTGCATTTGACTGCCTCGAAATACGACTCTAGATTGAAAGCCACTCAACAATATTATCTTTATGAGTTTACAATTCTACAAAATACTAAAATGAGTTTTAGAGTGCAAACCGTTAACCACTCGTATTTCCCTTTGCGTGCGCGCCGCGTTTCGTAGACATTGATAGCCCCACAATGCGACCGAATAACTATGACGTGCGAGGGGCAACGGGTCTTTCCTCCAGAGCACAGCAGCTTTTCACTGTCAGCCTTCCAAACAAACATCCAAACTCGACGATATTTTAAGAAAAAGATGGTGCATGAGATACGACACGATGGAGGGGAGTGGACTCATAACCAAACACTACAATTATATCGACAATACAGAGTACATCACTTCATTGCATTTAGCCTAAATGCGGCGGTAGCTTTGTTTTGTGGAAAAATCAGCTAAAGAAAAAAGGATAAAAGGGTAAAGGAGAAGAGTAGAATTAAATGCAAAAAAAAAAAGATGACAGCTTCCCCTCGGGAGACACAACTAGTGGGGTTGCACCAAAGCTCTTTCCTAAAGGAGAAGAACCGACGCGAGGTGCCGTTGGGGTAAGACAAGGGAAGGAGCGATAGGGACGAGATGGAAGAGAGGGGATGCGGCTAAAGACCGGAAGAATGCAAAAAACATCGTGAGCATGGATGCAGCTCGTTCCAGCTTCACACCCCGAGACTCCGCGAGCTGTTTTCCCCACCTGCTGCAGGGATGAACTCCAAGGTTGAATTACAGCTGACAGTATTGACGGTATTGACGACACTTTTACATCTAGATATGCACCACAAAGTCACATCTGTTGGCCGTATGTTATATCTGAATATGCACCACATGTCATTCTGTAAAGCCAAGATCGCCCCGGCCTCGCCTCCTCGTTGTCGCCCTGGTTGCACCCCGTGCCCCTCGTGCTCGTGCTCGTGCTCGTGCTCCCCTTCCCCTTGCCCCTCTTGTTCTTCGCACAGGCGCCGCGCGCCGCAGCATCTCCAGCTCCGACTCCTCGCTGTCTTCGATGGGATCGTCGCTGTCGTGGCAGTCGGGCACTTGTCGGATCGTGACGCGCCGTTCCTCAAAGAGGGCCGCTGTACGGCTTGCTTCGCTGAGGTTGCTCGTGTCGTGGACCAGCGCTGGAACTGGAACGCTGGGCGGCGTTGTCCGTCTTCTTGCTTCTGCTAGGCCATCTGATGGCACGAGCTGGACGTCGTCGACGTCGCACGAACTTGTCCGGGCAGCGGCTTGTCTCGACTCTGGTCTGTCGGAGGCTCTTCTTGCTGGCGGAAGATGCACGTCTTCTGCCACTTTGTCCTCTCGGTCGTCCGTGTCACTTCCGAGGAGAATATCCTCGGGCACATCGCTGGGTGTCCTCTCGCGGTCCAGCGATGATGGCTGGTCAGACGTCTGCGATTCCTGAGGTGCCTGTGACTTCTGCGACTCTTGCGATACCTGCGACTCCTGTGACGCCTGCAAAGCCTGCGACTCCTGTGACGCCTGCGACTCCTGTGACGCGTGCCAGGTTTCTGGTGCCGGCAAGGCGCCCGACATGCGCGGCACGTTCACGGTAGCAGAGCCCACCGGCTGCCCGGACCCGGACCCCGACGGCGACAGAATGCCCACGCCCTCGCTGTCGAACCGCTGCCGCTCTTGCTCTGACAGCATGCCCGACACGGGCTGGCTGCCGGGTGATGGCCCCAGCGTCCCCGGGCGCACATGCAGGGTGGACGACGACAACGACGACGACGGGAGGCGGTATTGTTGTGCGTTTGGCGAGTCGTGTTTGACGCTGTACGACGCTGAGTCGCGTCTTGGATGGTGTTTTTCATTCTCTTTCTGCCTTTCCTGCTCGGCCATCTCGTCTTGGCTGCTCCATCCCCACGCCGGCGCGGCCGGGTCGGCGCGCGGAAAGTGCAGCGCCAGCGGCCTCTGTGCCTTGGCACCGGTCCAGTCGTCCATGGCCAGCAGGAGACGGCGCCTTTTTTGTCCCTCGTCTGCTTCTACTGCTGGTCCGTGGCCTGTGCTGTCGGGTGTCCGCCCATGCTTGCGGCCACCAAGCAGCTTATTATCAAGGTGCCGCTGCGACGGCGGGAAGGGGTCCGGCGCCGGCGTGGCAGCCGGGCGGAGGGAGCTGCTGGAGGAAGCCGGGTGGTTCCAGCTCATCGTGCGTGTAGTTATGTAGGTGGTCTGGCATGTTGATTTGTAGAGGCTAAGATCATAATACTGTAGACGTACTGTAACAAGAGGCATTTGGATGCCGGTCCAAGTGGCAGCTGCGACCGAGCTCCTTCCTTGGATCATGCCATCTCGGCTCTTTCACGACAGATGCCGTGTAACTCCCAAACAAGCAATTACGGATTGTCCTGCTGACTGCACTCTATATACTCGTACATTGTGAGTGTTCAACTTTATCACCTAGATCATGCTTGATAGCCTGCATTTACTGGTCAAGAGAGAAGGAAGTAACGACGTCGTGGGCAGCTTAGATGATGAATAATGATTTGCAACAGCAGAAACAGTCGTTGCTTGATATAATGATCAAGCGTTCTCATATGATCGACATCAGTCAAGCAGTCCTCATCCCGGCAAGATAGCCCTCACGTCATTGCTACCAAGCGTCTGCCCGTCGCACGCGTGTTCGATGGCAGGCCGACGCCCTCCGACTTGCCCCACCTTCCAAGTACGGACAGCTACTGTAAAACGACAGCGGCCGTCCTCACTCGTCGCAGCACGACACCCGCACGACACATCTCGGACTACTAGTAATGCAGCGCTGCTTCGTCTGTGTACCTCGTCGTTTCTACTCTGCGTCCACTGCGACTCGCCTGCCGTTTCTCGCCTCACCTGTCCAGCCTGTTCGGCCCGTTCCGCCCGTCCTCCATCCCCGCCAACTGCGCGCATTCTCCTCCTCGTCATCGACCTCCCCCTCGCCGACCCCCCCCAAAATGGCCCAAAAACTCCCCGGCGACCAGCTCCTCCGAAAGCCCGCGCGCATCGCCTGCGTCCAGCTGGCCAGCGGCGCCGACAAGGCGGCCAACCTGGCGCACGCGCGCGCCCAAGTGCTCGAGGCCGCGCGCACGCACGGCGCCCACATTGTGGTGCTGCCCGAGTGCTTCAACTCGCCGTACGGGTGCGACTATTTTCCATCGTACGCGGAGCAGCTAAAGCCGTTGCCGTCCGAAAAGGAGTCCCCCTCGTACTACGCCCTGGCCGCCATGGCCAAGGAGGCTGGGGTGTACCTCGTGGGGGGGTCCATCCCGGAGAAGTCGGCCGAGGCCGAGGGCAAAGGAGATACCCCCACCTACTACAACACGTCCCTCACGTTCTCGCCCCAGGGCGAGCTCCTCTGCACGCACCGCAAGGTGCACCTGTTTGACATTGACATCCCGGGAAAAATCCGCTTCCGGGAGTCGGACGTGCTGAGCCCCGGGAACAAGGTCAGCATTGTCGACCTGCCCGAGTACGGCAAGATTGCCGTGGCCATTTGCTACGACGTGCGGTTCCCCGAGCTGGCCATGGTGGCGGCGCGGCAAGGGTGTTTTGCGCTCATCTACCCGGGGGCGTTCAACACGACCACGGGCCCCTTGCACTGGCGGCTGCAGGGCCAGGCGCGCGCCATGGACAACCAAGTGTATGTGGCGCTGTGCAGCCCGGCGCGCGACACGACGGCGAGCTACCACGCTTGGGGCCACAGCCTGGTGGTGGACCCGATGGCGCAGGTGCTGGTCGAGGCGGACGAGACGGAGACGATTGTCGTGGCGGACCTGGCGGCCGACAAGATTGAGGAGACGCGCAAGGCGATTCCGCTGCGCGACCAGCGGCGGTTTGACGTGTACCCGGATGTCAGCGAGGGGGCCGTCAAGTATACAGAGTAGCAGAGTAGCAGAGTAGCAGAGTAGCAGAGTAGCAGAGTAGCAGTGTCACGACAATAGAAATCACATGTGCCTTTGTACTTTTATTCCATTCGATATTTTGTCTACCCAAGTTTAGATCTTTGTCGACTCGGCACGCATCCCGGATTGCATCGCATCAGATCATGCAAGCAATGATGAGCAAGCGACGTGCTTGCACTCATAGAGCCGGACAGCCTCAGCCAACACCTGCAAAACCTACTGCAGGGCCTTCTTGGCAAAGCCCGGCAGGATAAAGCTGGCCTTGTGAATGTCGGCATTGTAGTACTTGACCAGCTTGTCCTCCTCCTCGGGCGTCCACCGGCGCAGGGGCTCCTTGACGTTGGCGTTGGGGTCCTTGCTGCACACCATGAAGCCAATCTGGCCCGACGGGTACGTGGGGATGGTCGTGTAGGCGTACTCGGCCACGGGGAAGACCTCCTTGCAGTCCTTCTTGAGCTGCGTGATCAGGGGCAGGTGCAGCCACTGGTTCTCGGCTATAAACAGGGGCAAACAAAAAAAAACAGCACGTTAGCAAGGCGGACCGGGGGCACAAATGGGGTGGAACGCACAACCTTGGGTAGTAATGACGCCGCCCTCGCGCAGTGCGCTGTTCAGCAGCTCAAAGTACGACTTCTTGAACAGGCTCTCGGCCGGGCCCTCGGGGTCGGACGAGTCGGTGATGATGACGTCAAAGGTGTTTTGGTAGTCCTCGAGGAACTTGAAGCCGTCGCCGACGTGCACCTTGACCTTGGGGTGGTCGAAGCCGGCGGCCATGCCCGGAAGGTACAGCTTGGACAGGCGGATGACGGCCTCGTCAATGTCGCACAGCGTGGCCTCCTCGACGCAGTCGTGCTTGACGACCTCGCGCAGCACGCCGCCGTCGCCGCCGCCAATGACGAGCACCTTCTTGGGGTTGGGGTGCGAGTGCATGGCCAGGTGCGTAATCATCTCCTGGTACGAGAACTCGTCGCGCTCGGTGCACTGGATGACGTTGTCGAGGACCAGCACGGTGCCGTAGTCGGTGGACTCGAAGATGAGCACATCCTGGTACTTGCTCTTTTCGTGGTGGAGGACCTTTTTGACGCGCAGGGTCATGGCCTGGCCGGGCCACATCTCTGAGATCTCACGGAACCAGCCATCTGTGGGGTCAGCGCTGCACATACGAGGTATTCGTAGTAGTCTTGCAATGCCGTCGCCGTCGCCGTCGCCGTCGAGTCATTACGTCGAAGCGGGGCTGATTGGCGATAAGGATAAGACAAAATTTCTGGAGGGGTTGAAAAAGTGCGATGCGACGGGGCGCGAGACGATTGCAGGCGTGCAAGGGAAGATGAATTCGAGGTTTTTGTTCAAGTGAGAAGCAATGACGAAAATAAGGCGATGAGTGAAGGCGATGAAGACAAAAGGCATGGTAAAAACCATGATAAATTGACGCCGACGACGACGACGGCAAACATCACTTTTTTGCAAACATTCCCAGACTTACCCTTGATGGTCGCGTGGGTGATTTCTTCCGACGACATGTTGGGCGGGTTGTGAAGTTGTGCGGGCGGCGGTGAGATTGAGGAAAACGGATGGTGGTGATGTCGACGAAAAGAAAGACGAGGAGAAGAGGGAAAAGAAGAGAAGGATATTAAAAAGTAAGAGGCACCACGAGTAGTACGAGTACTCGTAGTAAGACGGCTCGTCAAAAGTGGGCCGCAGTGTCTTTTCACAACAACGGCGGGCGCAAGTCGATTCATGACGAGGTCACAAAGAAGGAAGGAATTGAGGACAAGAGTGGATCCCAGGCAGGGCAGAAAAAAAACTCAGAGCAGCAGCAACGGCAGGCGGCGGCATAGGACGGCGGCAGGAGGAGGAGGAGGAGCAGTGAAAGACCTTTTACAGCCCTGGCCGCAATCTCGATCGCCAAATGCGGCAAGTACTCACGCTTTTGGGTATGTACCTGTAGAATAGGCACGTATTCTTACTCACTGCCGTATTGAGGAGTTGTAAGCGACCACGAGGGTATTTCTTTGAAAGTGGTATGTAATGTAATACTCTAGGGAAAAGGAGAGCTGTAGATTCGTAACGACAATGACTCGTGTATTTGAGCAACCGGGACGCACTGATCTGGGTATCATCCGGTGTGGTAGTGAAGAAGGAAAGAGAAAAGAGAAGAGACACAAAAGAAAAGAAGACGAAGGAAACGAAAAAAAAAAAAAAAACGAAAAAGAAAATCAAAATCAAAATCAAAATCAAACCCAATCGTAAATCATACCGGTACGCCTCCGGTCCAATGCCCGGCTCATTGCCGTCAATTCCCCGGCGCCCGGCGGTCGTCCAGCTTGGAGCCGATGAACGCACCCATGGCATTGACCATGCCGGCCAGACGCGGACTCGCTGCCCGGCTGGTGCTGAGCGACGACAGCGCCGAGGACACGGAAAAGGGACTGCCGCCGTTGGCCTGCTGCTGGCCGGCCGGCACCATGAAGCTCTGGTCGATGCGGGCCATCCACTCGAGCTTGTCGCGCGTGCCGCGGGCCGCAAACAGCCACGTGTTGTCCGTGCCATAGACGGCAAACACGCCAGCCTGCAGCCGGTCGCTGAGCCGCTGCAGCCCGGCCTTTCGCGGGGGTGACGGCGACATGGCCCCGATCGACGGCCGCGGCGATGCAGTGGAAGTTCCGGCACCGTTGCCGGTGTGGAAGCTGGCCTCGCTGACGTCGTCGCGGTCCATTCCCCCAAAGACGGAGCTGCCGCCAAACGAGTCCTCCTCGTAGCGGTAGTCCGGATGCCGGCTCTCCAGCAGCCCCAGGATGCCCGGCTCGCCGTCGACGCGGGCGTTGCGCAGCGACACAATGCCCACCTCGTCGCCGTCCGTCACGCTGTGCAGGTGCAGGTAAGGCCGCCGCAGCTCGACAAACCGCTTGATCCAGCGCGTCGCGTCGTTGCTCGGCACCAGCAGGTAGCCGCCCTTGAGCACCTTGGGGTTCTTGGGCACGCGCACGACCGTGGCCACGAGCCGGCGTTCTTCGTCTTCGTCGTCGTCGTCGTCGTCGCCGGCGCCTGTGGAGGAAACCAGGCCGTCCACCGGCGGGCTCGTGTTTTCCGCACTAAGCAGGCGCTGCAGGGGGTCGGGGTACTTGGTCCACAGCTTGATGCATCGTTTGAGGATGCGTGCTTCGGGGTCGGAGAAGTCGGACTTGACGGGTTCAGCGTCGGCAGGCGAGGTGGCTGGCTCAGAGGCGGCTGGTTCCGAGGCTGGCTGTGGGGCGGCTTCCTCTGGCTGTGCGGGTTCGGGGGTGGGCTGTGAAACGGGCTCGGCTGGCTCTGCCTCGGAGTCAGCCTCCCGGGGCGTCTCGGTCGCAGCCGTGGGCTCATCCGCTTCCAGGGACAGGTCCTTCAGGGTTACGACATCGTCGTCGGCAGTGTCGGTCGGTGCGTCGGCTGGCGTCTCGGCCGACGTCTCGGGGTGCGTCTCGGGTGAGTCAAGCTCTGCCCACTCTTGGGTGCCAGGGTTGTCTCCCGCAGACGTCTCTGCCTCTTGAGTATCCGCTGCCGCCGTGTCTTCCCCATTCACAGGCCCTGCGACATCTGCAACCTTTTCCGCCTCGGTCTCCTCCGCCTCAGCTTCCTTTGCCTCCGCCTCCACCTTGACCTCCTCCTCCTCCTCCTCCGGATCCCGCAGCAACTCCTCAATCGACGCCATCTCGCCGTTCCGCCGCTGCCGCTCCGCCTCCTCCTCGTCCACCTCGACGCCGTTCTCCCGCAGCAGCCGCGCCTCGTACTCGGGCGTCATCTTGGGCGTCGGCTGGCCGATCCGCTTGAGCGCATTGGCCGCCGCGCCAATCTCCAGCACGCGCCGCCGCTGCTTGCGCGCGCCCACAAAGTCGCTCACCAGCGACACGCCGCGCGGCACCCACGCCGCCAGCGTCTCCTCGCCCTTGACATAGTCGTGCTGGCTGCTCATGCGCCACAGGTCGCTGACGCGCTTGATCGGCGCCGGCCGCATCGTAATCGTGTAGATCTGCGTCGCCGACGTCACAAACCGCGCCGTCTGCCACAGCGACGACAGCAGCGACGACGCACCACTACCCGACTTGCTGCGCGTGTAGGCCCGCGACAGGATCTGGCAGGTCACCGTGGCCGAGAACCGCATCGGCTCGGCCAGCTTCTCGGCGCTGCTAATCTCCCAAAACACGCTCATCTGCACGCGGTAGTGCTGCAGCTGCGCCTTGTCCGCCGTCGCCTTGTAGTAGCCCAGCCCGGCCAGCGACGCCGTCACGCGGTCCATCAGCGGCGACCCGTGCTGGCTCGAGTCCCACTGGCCCGTCAGCGTCAGGCTGCGCGTGCCGTTGGCGTTGTTGTGGAACGTCGGCGGCGAGCTCAGCTTGAGCGTCAGGTCCGGCGGCGACTGGCTGTTGGGGTCCACCAGCTTGCCACCCCCCGCCGGCGAGCAGTCCACCAGCGCAATCTTGCCCACGCGCAGCGACGCCACGCCGTCCCACGGCAGCGCATCGCCCGAGCTGTGCGACACGCTGATCGCGATCCGCCGCTGGATGCCCTGGTGCAGCTGGAACGCGCCGCCATCCAGCTCGCTCGTCTGCGCCACCTCCACCGGCACGTACACGCCCTCCTCGTTCATCTCCAGCACCTGGATGCGCGCCAGCAGGTCGTGCCGCTCCTCGGTCAGAAACTGCGACTCGGCGATGCGCGCCGCCTTGTGTGGCAGCTGTCCGCTCTCGCGTGCCGCCGTCGTCGTCGGCACTGCCTCGCGCATGTCGTCCCAGCTCAGCAGCTTATCCAGATGCATCGTCGACACGCGCGCAAACACGGCCACACGCAGTGCCGCATCGCGTGGCCCCTGCAGCGGCACGCTCATGCTGTGCACGCTCTCGAAATGGATCGGCGACTCGTCAAAGTCGCTAATCATCTGCGTCGTCGTGACGCCCTCCGTGCCCTCGCCCTCGCCCTCCGAGGACGACGACGACGACACGCCCGTCACAAAAAGCTGCGCGTGCACGTTGGTGCCCTCGCGCTCCGGGAACCCCAGCATCTCGTGCATCACGACGCTAAACTTGAGCATGTTGGGCGGCGCATGTGCGCTCGACGGCTCCAGCGACAGCTTGACGATGCCAATGGCCTGGTTCGTGTACGGCGACGTCACGTCAATCGAAAAGTCCTGCACGCGCAGCTCGTACACCGCCTTGAGCGGCACGTCCGCGTCGCCCACCAGCGTGTACTCGGGCATGTGCTCCTCGACAAACGGGTCGCTTTTCTGCTCCGTCGCCGTCGCCGTCGCCGCCAGGTGCTCCGCGTACTCGGGCTGGTCCAGGCACTGGTGCAGCAGCCGCATCTGCCGCACGCGCTCCTGCAGCTTCTCCAGGCTCCAGAGCCGCACCACGCTGTGCTTGTAGTCGATCACCCGCACCCCGACGCACGGCTTGCGCGCACTCTCCAGCGCCGCGTCCTCGCCCTCCTGCACGTCGTTGAGCACCATGTCGTACGACGACACGTGTGCGTGCCCGACGTCCACAATCGCAAACTGGAACACCACGTTCTCGTTGAGCGCGTGGCCCATCACCTGCGCCTCCTTGAGCGTCGCCGCGTGCTGCAGCACCTTTTCCACCATCTGCACATAGTGTGTGCTGCGCCAGTGCCGTGCCACTTTCCGCGCCAGCTGCACCTCGTCTGCCGTCAGCTTCGTCTTGTTGCGCGCTCGCTTCCGGTTCTTGACGCTCAGCGGGTCCATCTTCTCCATCTTCTCCTCGTACGCCTGCCGCTGGTCCTCCAGCTGCTGCTGCATCTGCGCCTTGAGCGTCGCCAGCGCGTCCTCCATACGCTCTTTTTCCTTTTTGATCTCCTCCACCTCTGTCAGCGCGGACTCGCCCGGCGTCTGCAGCCCATCGCCGTCCCGCAGCTCGTCCGGCCCCTTGGGCGTCGACGGCATCGTCAGTGCCGTGTCCAGCGACATGTTGTCAAACGTCCCCGTCGACATGTACTTTTCGCGCATCGGGTACGACGACATCGACTCCATGTCCTCGTCGCCGTCGCGCCCAGACGTCACGCGCTCCACGCGCACCCGCTGCACTTCTTCAAACAGCCGGCTCAGCTCTTCGTCTGTCAGGCTGGCAACGTTGCGGTCCGTGCCGAGGATCGCGCCGGCCGCCTCGCGTCGCGCAAACGACCAATCCGAGTCGCGCCCGTTTCGCGACATGTTCGCCGGCGACTCGGGCCTGCCGTCGCCCAGGCCAAAATCGGACCCTGCCTTACTGATGGACCGGTTGTGGCCTGGCGTCCGTGGCGTCGGTGGTGATGAGAGGTCGAGGTTCGCCAGTTGGCTGGCCGTCACAGACTGCCGCAGTAGACTCTGCTCGGCACGGATCTCGGCACGCTCGGCCCGGGCCTCCATTGGGTGGTTGAACCGGAAGATGTGAAAGTCACCCAGAATCACACGGTAGCCCGAGTGCAGCTGCCGGGGCTCCGTGATGCGCTTGCCGTTGACCATGACCGCAGCGTCTGGTTTTGGCACGACCGTCACGACGCCGTCGTTGTTTTCAAACGTGCAGTGCTCGTGCAGAATCCGAGACCCGTTCAGCCGGATGTTTGCCTGATGATCCGCGTTCGATTCCACATTGCCCACCGTCGTCGTGCCAGGCTTCAGGTTGTACACGAGACACTCGGCCAGCAGCGGGTCGTCGGACAAGTTGACCAAATGGGGCATCTTCTTGGGCGTGCTGAGCCCGATAAAGCCTTTTTCGATGCTGATGCCGAGCTCTTCCAGCGCCGACTCGCGCTCCTTGTGGATTTCCTCCGTCTTGGCCAGCTTCTCCTCCCACGTCTGGTTCAGGTCCGTCAGCAGTTTCTCGCTCTGGCTGAGCTGCTCTGTGATTTCCGCCTTGGATACCCGCTTGACCGTGCCGTCCGACTGTGTGATGCTGACCAGCTGCTTTTCCAGCGGCGTGCCCTCTGCGTACACTTCATCGGCCGGCACCACAGCGGCACCCGCGGCCCCTGCAGCGCCAGCGCCACCGGCAACCGGTCCTCCGCCCAGTTTGCTTCGCAGCACCGCGAGCTCTTCTTTTAGCTCGCGGATCATGCGCGCATTGGCGTCCTCGTTGACGACAGCGTGGTTCTTGATGCGCTTGGCCGAATCGGCGTAGCGCAGCGTACTCAGCGTCTCGTCGTAGTTGATGTCGGCCGGACTGATGGCCGCAATCATCGCCGTCAGACTGTTGCCGCCCAGCGAGTCCTTGAGCAGCCACGTCAAGACACTGTCACGGTACGGCACCTGACTCGCCGCGCCCTTCTTCTTCTTGCCTGTAGACAGGTCCGCCAGTGCCGCAATCACACGGCCCAGCGTCGACAGCGACCGGTTGATCTCGGCACCCTCCTTTAACCGTGCGCCCGTCGCACCTGTGGACGTCGCTCGCTCGGAACCGGCCAAATCGACCAGACTGATCTTGGCCACCTTTTCCATCTCCATTTTGGTCTCGGCATCTTTCTTTTTTTGCGTGAGCATCAGTGTGAACACGGCGTGGCTTCGACTCGACGTCTCGTTCATGTTGGTGGCGGCCACGGTACGGGCTTTGTTGCCCTCGTCCATCAGGTGCTCAATCTCCTGGAAGCTGCTGACCACCAGCTTGGCCAGATCCTCGACGTATGGTCCCGTCGACGGGTGCTCGCGCACCTTGAGGTTGCCCTTGGTTGACGGGTTGAGCAGATCGCGCACGCGCTCATTGTAAATTTCGAGGTACGACACCTCGACGGTAAACTTGATGTTCGGGTCGACCTGCAGGGCCTCGATGCGCTTAAACATTTCTTGGCAAATATTCGGCGTGATGCCCACCTCTTTGCCGTAGCCCATCATGGAGTATGATTTTCCCGAACCGGTCTGGCCGTAGGCAAAGATACAGTTGTTGTAGCCCTGAAAGGCATTGTCGAGCAGCGGGATACCGAGGTCCTCCTGCAAGTTGTCCTGGCTCGCGTAGTTTGGGTCGTCCTTGCTGAAACTCCAGTAGGAGCGGTCAAAGGCGAATACTTTTTGTCCATTATCCTTATTCCCTTTGCCCATCGGGGTATCGGGCGGCGGCGTAAGGATGGTCTGGTTGCCGCGCATTTCAACAATGCGCTTGGCACCGCGGTCCATTTCTAGAGGGCGTTGGTCAGCAAGCCTGTAGTATATAGTGCACGCACAACGAGCGCCCGCCCGCCTGCCTGCCGCGCCGCAGCAGCTTCGCAACGGACGCCAGCCAGCCCGCCAGCCAACTTACCTCGGCCATTGAAAGGGCGCACGCGGACCACGACCTTAATGTTGCCGCCGGCCATGGTGGGCGGTAGTGGTCGTCGTCGTGGCGGTGACTGTGTCGGCTATATGAGTCTTAGGGGGGGTTGCGGAGGGAGCAGGATGAGAAGTCGTCGGTCGTGGGAGCCCTGGACAGGCCGCGATCCAGTTGGGGGGGTGGGCGGTGTTGTGTGTGTCGTGTGTCGTGGCAGTCGTGGCGGTCGTAGAGAGTGTGTCGGGCGTGTTGAGGTAGATGCGAGAGTTTGCGGTGCTGAGGGTCGCAGTTCGACGAACTAAGGGCACTGGAGGCGTCGAGGTCGACCAGTCCCACTACTCCGTAGCTGTTGAAACCCAATCTCCAGAGGTCCACCGCGCCGTACTCCGTCCGTAGTGCTCGACTTTCAACGACAACTGAGCACGCCTGGTGGAGTAGGAACAAAGGCACTGCCGGCGCTGGGAGGATCAAAGTTTGTCAACTGGTGAAGCTTGCCGGCGCAAAGTTGTCTTGTGTAACGGCTTTGACTAGGGATGAAAGCGTTGAAAGAACTTGGTGGCGAAACGCGTCGGGAGCGGCCGTCTCGGTGTCGTAGTGTCGCGCCGGCGCAGTCGGAAGAATATTTGAGACAACGCAGATGTCGCATATAAAAAAAAGATCGAAGGAGGGAGTGGAGGAAAACTCGAGCAAGAACTGTGACTCAATAAACACGTTTCTCAATCTTATTCGGTCGCATCGCCCGTAGGCAACTGTTAAGTTTGGAACGGGAGAACGAGCTGGAACAGAGTACAGTATGCCAAAAGTGAGGTCAAAAAGAAATGGCTGAAGAGGCCAACATCAGGATGGGCAGGACGTGATAATATTTACAGCTGGCCACAGCCATATCTACTCATAGAGCGCAAGTCGCACCTTCCATGAGGCCTGTGTTGCACCCGCTCAGTGAAAGAACTCGTGCACTGATGAACGGTGGAAGGCACGCAGAACGTTCTTTCTTTGTGGGGAACAGAAGTTAATTTGTACCAGTAGGAGACAATCAAATGACCTCCCCTCGACGCGGTTCGCGCCTTCCGGTTGAACACTTTTCGTGTTTTCACGGGGTCGTAAAAATATGGGTCGAGTCTTCAAAATGATGCTCCTATTGGTTCTAGTAACGTCATAAGTGTTCGTACCTGGAGAAGACTTCGTGCAAACGGGACTGTCAACGCGGTTGCCTGCCGGTTGCAACTGTACTCCGTATGTTGGTTTTTATTACTCCGTAGTTCTTTCGGAATGGCGGCAACAAGCCGCATAAACGTAATTAATCCTCTGGCGAGGGTTGAGAGTCAGGTCCACCCTGAAGCCATAATACCGGTGTCTATCCCAGCAAGCTGTACCAAGTAATCTTACTTGCAGGAGTCAAAAGAATCCGAATACGTACACCGTAGGGACAGCATTGCACCGTAGATCGTGAGAAACGTCTGTATGCATTTGACTCGTGAAGAAAAAAAGACAAAGGAGACTCGTGCTTGGTTACATGACAAGAGAGAACAGGATGGGAATGTAAACATGAAAGAAAACAGCTGCACGAGAAGAAGACGCCAGGCCTAATTCCCTAAAAGTCCCAAAAATCACTGGCCTGGTTTGCCTTGTTCGGCTTCTTGCCGGGCACTGGGGCTGGTGCATCCGGATCGTCGTCGCCACCAAAGCTCCAGCTGCGACCTGCCTTCTTGCCGCCCATGCCGTCACCGCCGATCGTGATACCACGCTCGGTCGCGCCCTTGCCACTGACGTTCGTGCCGGGGATCGGAGCATCCTCGCTGTCGTCAAGGTCCGTCGCCCAGTTGGCCTCCAGCTTCTGGACAGCCTTCTTGCGGTCATCACTGGCCGTGGCAGCGGCCGCAATGCTCGCAGCAGTGACCGGCGACTCCGACTTATCGGACATCGCAAAGTGCGGCTGGAACATCTTGGTGCGGTCCTTGAGGTTGGTAATGTTGCCCATGGCCCGCGCCGGTGCAGGGGTGGGTGCCGATCCGTCCTCCTTGTAGAGGTTGTTCTTGTACAGTCCCTGGCCCTCGTTCTGGCCAGTGCCACGAGGGCGGCCAGTTGCGCGCGACTCCCCAGACGGCAGGCCGTCGTCCTGGAACTCAAAGTGTGGCTCGGCGTCAGGGCGTGGGCGGGCCGGTGCCTGCTTGCGGCTGGCAGCCGAAGGTGTTTCCGGGAACTCGTCGTTTTCAATGCCAAAGTGGCGCACATCCTGGCTACGCGCCTTGCGGGGCTCCGGCTGCTCGCTGAACTGCTCAAACGACCACTGGCTGGTGTGCTGGGGCTTGGGCTTGGGAGGCGCGCCGCTGGCCTTGGGGGCTTTGGGCTGGTCGGAGCCGTCGGCAAGCTCAAAGTGGTCGTAGCGCTTGGGGTTGGGGCGGTAGTAGCGCTCGGGCGAGCGGTTCTCGTCGACGTCCTCAAGGGCAGCAGCTGCAGCCGCATCGGCCTCGTAGAGGCGCACAGGCTCAAACTTGTTCTTGGAACCGGCCTTGGGTGCAACGTGCTTGGTGGGCGACCGCGACCGCAGGCGCCGAGTGCGACCCCGTGCAGAAGGCGAGTCGCCGACGACATCAGGCTCGTCACCCTCCTCCTCATCATCCTCGTCGCCGAGGATGTCCTCAAAGGACCGCTGGTCCTGCCGGCGGCCAGCATAAGGCGGGACGACAGGAGCGGTAGCGGACTGTTCCTCGCGCGAGGCAAACAGCTTCAGAGACGTCTCGTCGCGAGAGCGCACTGGGAGGGTCGACATCTGTGAGCCCGGGCCTGCACCGATGCCGCTGCCACCAACGGCGACAGAGCGGGCAATCATCTTGATCTGCTCGGGGGCATCGCGGATGGGCCAGTTGCGGCCAGACTTGCCAATAATGTCGATCTGCTTGAGCAGTGCGCCCTGGTCCCAGCACTGGCGGATCTGTGTGATCTTGCCAGCAGCATCAAAGGTGACGAAGTGGGTCTGTGGAAAAGAACGTTAGCAAATGTGAGACGCGTCGCGCAATGTCATGAATATCCCCTCGTGGCGCGGGGTCGGCTTCAATAGATGAGGACAAGCCAGTTTAAACTCACAATGGGCATCTCAACTTTGCGGTCGGCGAGAAAGTTGTCGTCGAGAGCAGGCAGGTAGGGCCCGCCGGATGTCAGAAACTCCAGCGCCGTCTCAGTCTCGATAGCCAAGCCAGTGGCCGACTCGACGGTGCTCAGCACCGTCTCCTTGTTCTTCTTCAGCTGGTTCCGCGTTTTGATCAGGTGCTTGATGATCTCGGCGCTGCCATGGACAGCTGTGGTCGTTGTGATGTAGTACAGAGACGCGTCGTCACTCAGGCTGGCCGAGTTAGGAGCCTTGAGGAACTGCTCGTAAGCAGCGAGAAGCGACATGTTGGCGGTCGGCGCGGAAGAACGTGGGGGATGTTTGAGTGAGGGTATCGTCGGTTGTGCTTTCGAGAGCCGCGCGAGGACAGGTCGTAATAAACGGCAGCACGATGTGGGTGCCTGTCGGGGCAGGTGCGGCAGGTGCAGGAAGGTGCTTGGCAGGAGAGGAAGGAGCGAGTGAAGCGAAGCACAACAGCGAGGAAGGATCAAAGGAGAAATAAACACAGGAGAGTTGCGCTGCAGAAGAAGGGAAGAAAACAGAACACAGGACGAGGGACGGCAAGTTATGTACTGGACAAGGGGTAAGACCAAGACTGGACCAACAGTGCAGGGTGCGCTAGGCAGGGGGTCGGTATTGAGTACGGAGCACGTTGGCTCGAGGAATGAAGACGAGATGGAATAACAACGACAGACGGCGAGGAAGGTGCGGAGCAAGCTGGTTTGCTCTTTCCGTTGTACGGGTACGGTACTCCATAACGTGTCGCGCAGGCGGTGCAAGGGGGGCTACGATCTTGTCAAGGAAACAACAGCTGTGGTAGAGAACAATACCATGAGCCCCTGGAAACAATATGAAGTACGAAGTGCGAGTACTTCGTAGACGTGTCGCTGTACTCGTAGAACGTGTTTATTGCAATCCGAGTGCTTGGTGTACTCAGTATCGTACCGGCAGTGTTTTTCTATTTGTGTTGTTACTCGTATGCCTCCGTTTTCTCTTTCCTTCCTTCTAGCTCAAGGGGACATGCATATGTGTGGATCAGTGTAGCATGGAAGATCCTTTGGGGCCAAAGTAAACAAAGGGCAGAGATCAGACAAGACAATGAACAGTCATACTCCGTACTCCGTACGCACACCTGACGACGTCAAAAAGAACAATCACGGCCTGCTGGTCCTTTCTTGTTTGTTTCCAGTTGTTGCTTCCGATGTGGGGGTCGTGCACGTCCCGCGGCCGGGGAGTGGTAATGAAGAACGAGAAAGGCTGCGTTTCAGAAAACACGGGCCATGATCAGAGTCACTGTCCGAAAAAAATTGAGTAGCTCCAAAGAGCTCAAAACACTCGAGGGAGCAAAACTAAAGCCAGGAATCCGGCAAAAATGTGGGATTACCGTGAATCGAACACGGGTCTCCTCGGCCACAACGAGGTATTCTAGCCACTAAACCATAATCCCTATTAGGCAGGACGCTCTCAAGCGCTGCTTGTTGATGCCGGGGCTCGGTCGCAGTGTACAAGTAGTCTCCGGCAGCAGTTGAACTTTGCTACCGCCGTGTGATTCTTGATACGCGAAAGCTATTGATATTGATACTCATATAATGGGCACTGGTTAGGTGACCACGTCGACTCGGCTAACCCTCCATCAATATCGAAGTTGAACTGCGATATGCCAGTTATCGACGGAATAAGTGACAGGTGGTATGAGTCTCTTTTATTTTTCACACATTTTCTACATATTTCTTGCAATTTTCAAACATATCAAATACGAATAAGTTCCGACAGGCCAATTGACTCACTCGGCTTTGCTTGCAGTGTTATTAGTCTTCGGTCACTAGCCTAGACTGGGGCCATTGCATGTGCAGAGACATCACCACAGACGTTCCTTCCTTGCGGGCGTCGTTTTCGCACCTTCCTCGGCGACCCGGAAGCTCATCACAAGATCACAAGCCGTCCATTGTTCCTTCCTAGCTCTAACGGTGCCGTCACCCGAAGTCGCTGTCTCTTGCCCTGTGGTAGTACTCCGTATGCTGCAAATGGCAGCCTCGAGCGTCCGCTTTCCGTTCGTCCCACTTTTCGTGCCTCAGCCATTCCTTGAATCCCCATTTATCAATTAAAAGTAGGATTTATTTTTTTCGTCTGCCCTCTTCCCACCTCCACGCCATCCAATCGAGTTCGCATCGCGGCATAAACCAGAAGCACTGCGACACGAGGGCTCTGCAATAAGACCACACGAGAGAAACGTGCAAAAATAGCCCCTGCCCACCAGTCCTGCGACCTCCAGAGAGACTACACTGCACGCTTACAGTGGCTCACTCGGCCCCGACCACCCCCGACGACACCCGGTTGCTTGCCGACGACGACGAGACGACGAGCCGACGGCAGCACGTCTAGACGTCCAGCGACCCAGCGTGCGGGCGTGGTGGCGGACCCCGGGGTTTGGGTGTGCTATCTCCAGCATCTCCTCGTTCACCCCCGCGTGACGTCGGGCAGATCTCGGCATTAGTTCTTTGTGCCGTACATAACAAGCAATTCGTTTGTTTGCCGGGGTGTGCGCCGGTCGGAGCAGCATCATTGGCAGCACCAGCAAGAACGCGCATGGCGACAGCAGCAGGACCATCTTTGCGACGTCCTCTGAGAGAAGCGTAGCAGCCCCGTCAGCCCCGTCAGCCCTGCCTGACGCAGCCACGAACCCCCACAATGGCGCCGTCTTCGTCTTCGTCCTCGTCCCCCTCGTCCTCCTCGTCCTCCTCGTCCTCTTCATCCTCTTCTTCCACCTCGACACCAACATCAGCCACCTTCCCATCCGCCTCGACAGCATCTGTCCTCACGCCACCGTCTTCGCCCTCGTCCTCGACCGACACGGCGTCCCCCACGTCCAATCCGTTTGCCGAGCGGTTTCTGCCACCGCCCGTGGATCCGTCGCACATTATTTCGTCGGCAGCGCCGTCGTCTCTCCCCATTGAGCTGCCTGCGATCCGTGCCGACGGCAGCAGCGGCGACGACGCTTTGTCACCACCATCATCATCGCCACATGCGTCGTCGTCTGTCGTCAGTGCGACCACGACAGCCATAACGTCTTCTTCGGCGTCGGCGGCCAACTATGCGGCCAATATCGGAGCGCTGACGGTGTTTCAGCGGTGGACGCTGCGGGCATCCGAGTCACAGTTCAATGCTCTGGCCGGGGCCATTGGCGGGTTTACGGCGGGCGTGGCTACGTGCCCGCTGGACGTGATCAAGACCAAGCTGCAGGCCCAGGGTGGCTTTGCAGCGCTGCAGCGGCAGCAACAGGCGGCGGCGGCAGCAGCAGCAGCAGCAGCAGCAGCAGCAGGATCAGCAGCATCAACATCAACATCAGCAGCAGCACTGGCATCCACATCAATATCAGCATCAGCACCAGCACATCACCACCACCACAGAATATACAATGGCCTGGTGGGCACGGCGCGGGTCATCTGGCGCGACGAGGGCATACGCGGCCTGTACCGCGGCCTGGGTCCGATCATCATGGGCTACCTGCCGACGTGGGCGGTGTGGTTCACGGTGTACAACAAGAGCAAGATTTACCTGAGCGAGCGGGCGCACTTGCAAAACACGTTTGCCATCAACTTTTGGTCGTCAGTGATGGCGGGCGGCAGCAGCACGATTGTGACGAACCCTATCTGGGTGATTAAGACGCGGCTGATGTCGCAGATGCCGCACACGCCGCACACGAGCAGTGGTTCGCCGTCGTCGGCGGGGGCGTCCACACGGCCGATCGCGGCACCCTGGCACTACCGGTCGACACTGGATGCGGCGCGCAAAATGTACGCGACCGAGGGCATCCTGTCGTTTTATTCTGGGCTGACGCCGGCGCTGCTGGGGCTGACGCACGTGGCGGTGCAGTTCCCGGCGTACGAGTACTTGAAGACCAAGTTTACGGGCGTCGGCATGGGCGGCGTGGGCGGCAGCGATGGCGACGGCGACGTGGAGGCGCCGACGCACTGGCTGGGCGTGCTGTCGGCGACGATCCTGTCCAAGGTGCTGGCGAGCAGTCTGACGTACCCGCACGAGGTGATTCGCACGCGGCTGCAGACCCAGCGGCGGCGGGCTGCCAAGGGGTCGGGTTCTGCGGAAACGGCGGCACCACGCTACCGGGGCGTCGTGACGACGTTCCGGACGATTCTGAGCGAAGAAGGGTGGCGGGCCTTTTATGCGGGCATGGGCACCAACATGATGCGCGCGGTGCCGGCGGCGACGGTCACGATGCTGACGTACGAGTACATGATGCGGCAGCTGAAGCGGACGCGGCACGAAGCGCGGCAGCGGCTGGAGTAGTTGTTAGACCAATTAAACTTATTATTTGATTTATTCCATTTCTGATTTTTGTTTTTTGATTTTTTGATCATCTGGAAATGTATATTCAGTATCAAGCCCAATCGCTTCCAAATTCCAAACGTAATTTATATTCTCTTTTTATCAACCACCTACTCGTCCTGCACATCGGCCGGCACATAAGGGTGGATGAGCATGTCGCTAAACTTTTCCAGCTTCTCTTTCCCGCGGACCTCCTCGACGAGCAGCGGCATGCGCACGACGTTGAAATCGTCGTAGAGCTCCTCGATCTGGTCGAGGTATTTCTTCTGCATGCGGCGGCGCGCGCCGCACTGCTCGCAGTTGGAGTCCTTGCGCGGGTACAGCAGCTGGTTGACGACGATGCAGTGCGTGTCAATGTGGAACGAGGCCAGCTCCTGGATCATGCGCTCGGTCTCGTAGAGCGACAGGAACTCGGGGATGCACACGCACACAAACGTCGTCAGGCTGTCGTCTTTGAACTGCGCATTGACCTCGCTAATCGTCTGCCGCAGCGACTCGAGCTGCGCAATCATGCCCGACAGGCTCTGCCCATTGGGCAGCGTGGCGCCGCCGCCGCCGCCGCCGCCCATGAGCCCGTTGAGCAGCGGGCCGTACTGGTCCGACAGCTGGCTGATCTTGGCCAGGGCCTTTTCCAGCACCGAGGGGAACTGCAGGAACCGCAGCGTGTGGCCTGTGGGAGCCGTGTCAAAGACAATCGTCTCGTACGACAGCGACTTGACCTGCTTGAGCACCTCGGCAAACGACATGGCCTCGTCGATGCCGGGGATGGAAAAGGCCAAGTCTTGGACCATGGAGTTGACGCCGCCGCCGCCCGCTCCGCCCGCTCCGCCCGCTCCCGCTCCCGCTGCACCTGCTCCTCCTTCGCCGCCCTCGCCACCCATCCCCGCGAGCATGTCCTGCAGGCCAGCACTGGGGTCAATCTCCATGGCGCTGAGGTTCGTGAAACCGTCAATGAGGCGCGCGTCCTTGCCAAACTTTTGGGCAAACGCGTCCGACAGGTTGTGCGCCGGGTCCGTGGAGATGAGCAGCACGCTGCGGCGCGCCTTGGCCAGCTGGATGGCCAGCGAGCACGACGTCGTCGTCTTGCCGACACCGCCCTTGCCGCCGACAAAGATCCAGCGCAGCGAGCGCTGGTCGAGGATGGACTGGAGCGTCGGCTCCATGACGTCGTCGGCGTCGATCACGGCGGTGGACATGGTGATGGATTGTCGGTGTTGGTGTCGATGTGTGTGTGGTTGATGTACAAGCTGAGTATGGTCTTTTAGCTGAGCTCAAGCTCGTTGTGCTAGCTGGCCGGTGACAGTTGACATCGAAACGGCTAGAACCCGACAGCACTCCGCAGGCACTAACGAGCCCGGCAGTGGAGGGGAAGTGGCAGAAAAAAGGCGGTGACGTCACGGCGATTTCGAGTACCTGCTCCCCCCAAAGTTTGACAGCCTCCCCACGACAAACTATTAATATTATCAAATGTGCAGATTCATTCCGCTCTCTATTGCTCCCGCGTTGTTCTAATTATATCGTGCATGCTCAGCCATCGTCGTCGTAGGACTTGATCCGACGTACGCAGTCAGCTCAGGTGGGGTCCCGCAAGGCACTTTGTTCTTTGTCACTCCGCGCTGTATATAAAGTCTTGACGGAGGCCGGAGTCTGCCGCGTCTAGTGGTCGCTGTAGTCTGCTGTCGCTGCTGTCGTCTTGGATTTCTGAATTTCTTCGGGTGTCGTCTGTTTCTTCTCCTTCTGTGTTGTTTGGTTTTATATCTTCTTCCTCGACTTGTCCGTTCGCTCGTCGCCAGTTGCATCACATCGTCACATCGCATCACATCATCAAACCCTCTCCCTCGCATCAGCACCCCAAAATGAAGGACCGCATCACTTGCCACATCCTCGACACTGCCGCCGGCCGGCCCGCCACCGGCGTGCGCGTCAGCCTCGAACTCACGGCCCCGCTCACGTCGACCAAGAAGTTCGAGTCGCAGACCAACGAGGACGGCCGCGTGACCGCCTGGCTGCCGTACTCGGACTCGAATGCCTCGGGCGACGTGCCCGTCTACACGCTGGACGACGTCCTGGAGAGAGCCGAGGCCGAGGTGGCTGCTGCTGGTGCCACGGCCGGCGACGCGCCCGCCGCCGCGACAACATGGACGCTGCGCTTCGACACGGGCGCCTACTACGGCCCGACGGCCTTTTTCCCCGAGGTCGCCGTCACATTCCGCGTCAACACGGGCCAGCACTACCACGTGCCGCTGCTGCTGAGCCCGTATTCGTACACGACCTACCGCGGCAGCTAGGCGGGAGATTTTATTGGGCACTTATTGTTCTTGACGGTTGTATGTGGTAGTCCTACGTTCTAAGTAGTGCTTGCAACTTCTTCTTGCAATAAGAGTATATTCAAACTAGCTTGCAAGTGACAAAAGAAAACTCGGCTGTGGGTAGTAGCTGTGAATAAAAGGCCGTAAGTCGTGTGTTGTCGTTTCAATGTAGTGATTAGATGGCCTTGTCTGTAGCCCGCTGAAGAAAAGACAAAGGAACGGACAAATGAACGGACAAAAGAAACAGATTAAAAGATAGGTAAACAAGCAAATACTCCGATGCTATGCAGTCGCTTATAAAATCAAAAACAAAAGAAAATCAAAAGAGCGAAAAAAACAAAACATAACATAACAAAGAACAGTCTTAGTCGCGGCGACGGAGCTTCCGCAGAATACTACCGCCGCCGATGCTATGCGAGGTCGAGGGCCGGACCGAGACAGTGCTTGATTCCTGGCGGGTCAGGACATCCATCTCGTGGTCGCGGTGTGCCGCATCGAAACTGAGACGAGGTGGTCGGTCGAAGCCATCGCTGGAGAGGCGGGACGAGTCGGTCGAGTCAAAGGAGCGGCCCGACGACGACCCGGTCCGCGGCGGCGATGCTTCGGTAATGGACAAGAGGTCGCTGTCCTTGTACGAGTACTCGGCGCTGGGCCCGTTGGTGTAGTTGCCGTAGGCGCTCAGCTTGCCATGGCTGATGGTGGTGCGCTTGTTCTTGTTGGCAAAGTAGAACAGCCGTGTGCGGTTGTAGACGCGGTTGACGTCAACGTCGGACGCGCAGATGCAAAAGTCTGGCGACGTGTTGGCGGCCGGGTGGCGCAGCGTGGTGTTGCCGCTGCCGCAAAACGGCTCGGGGAAGCCGGTGTCGTAGTTGCGCTGCGACGACCGGCTCTTGGGACGGCTGCTGCTGCTGCTGGTGGGACGGCTGCTGCTGCTGCCGGAGTCGACGCTGAGGGCGGCTGAGTCGATGCCCATGGCGGACCAGCTCTGTAACCGACTAGCTTTGGAAAATCTGCGGCGCATGTTGTTTAGTGTCTGGTAGTGAAGACGAGGGTGATAATGAATATGATGAATATGATGAAGATGAGGACAAGGAAATCAAAACGTCTCCGCGTGCAACATGGAAAGAGGATGGCATGATATACCCGTACACGAGATGACAAAAAACGCCACGTCAAGAAACTAGACAAAATACGCGAACAAGACATGAATACAGACACATCAAAGACAGTGACAATCGGATTGTGGCGACTAGGGAGACGTGTCACCAAATCCGGCGAAACGCCGCAGTGTAGTGTAGCAGGCCCGAACAGCAAAAAAAACAGAACAAAAGGAAGCCTAAAGGAACAGAGGAATCAAAAACACAGGCATGGGATACAAAGACGGACGTGGAGACGCCAAAAAAGAAACTATTCACAAGACAACCAGAGCCAATGCCTTGCACGGCCAGGCTGGCTCGGATGACACATCAATGGGAGACGTTCACACGGGGACCAGGATGAAGCAGACAAGCAACAAAGGCTTGAGTGGACGAGAGCTCACCTTGAAGTTTCGCGATGTAGTAGAGGTGGCTGAAACGAGGTCTAGACTCGCTAAGCGCGCGGTAGGTTGTGAGGTGAAGGACCGACCGCCACCGGTGAAGAGAACGTATGATTGAGACAATGCAAGGAAAAGCAAAGACAAATGGAAACTGCTACGAGTTGATGAGAAGAAGTGAAACCGTTCAGATCAATGGCGATTGAGAGCTGATAACGATGCTTTTTGGTGCTGCGAAGACCGGAAGGTCTGGAGAGGGAGGCGAGGACGGAATAACGGTTTTAAGCCGGGGTAGCAAGAGGATTGAGAAAAATGAGGCAGTGAGTCTTGGACAGTGAATGCGTACTCAGTAGATGGGGAGAGTTAGGCAACGAAATGAGGATATCCGAGAGTTGCGAATGTGGATAGGCAAGGGTAGGTTACAATCATCAGACATTTATATGGGAGGGAGGAGAGAGGCAAAAGGAGCAGAGCGGAAGGAGGGGGGGAGAAGAGAAGCAAGGAAAGGAAAGAGCGTGAGCAGCGAGACAAATCACCCCAATCAGGCAAGCGCAGAAGCATGCAGCAGTCGGCTTGTCGCTCTTTCCGTCCGCGATGCGGAAGGCAGCATGCGCTCGCTCCTTCTGTGCGATTCCTTCTGTACTGAGTACGCGTGCCCATTGCAGCTGGCAGCAGACGGGAGTAACGACGAGTCGTTAGGCGGCCTGCGAGACCAACGCCTCCACCCCCATTGGCTGCGGATTGGCAATATTGGCTTTTGATTAAGGTGACGCCCCGCAACGTACGAAACTGCCACGAGACGTTTGATTGAGTGAATGCTGTACTCGTACAGCCATGCATCATCGGGCTGCACAAAACGTGCGGAGGCAGCAGCAGCAGCTCGTGCCGTGGTGTGGGCCGTTACAAAGTGCTCGTGGGTGCCATTCCTTTTCGAAGGACATTTGTGTGAGGCCTCTCATTTGTGTTTTGTGGTCGTGCTTCTCAACAGTCGTCGTCAACACTGCCTGCGCCTCATTACGGCATGTAATTCTCAGGCAGCAGCATTTCACCCTTTCACCCTGTGAACCCCTAAACAATCGGGGTGCACCCCTAAACGAAAATTGACGGTTCTGATAAATCACACGGGCGACGTGGCCAACGCAGCACAATGTCTCTTGCAAGTCTCGGTCTGCTCGAGACCCTCACCCTCACTCCATCAGCCTGCAGTGCTCCGTACGCTCTCCATCACACAATGCTGTGCGTACGGAGTACGATACTGTGTCAAAGCCAAGTACTCGTATGTCCGGCCGCAGCCGACAATGCATGAACCGGTGGTACGACGCGTTGTGGCGATGGTGGTGTGTGCGGTGATGACTAATATTCAGCGCAGTCAATCATGATGATGATGCTTCAAAAAGGAAGATAGGCCAACGATTGATGATTAATCATCCCCAGCCAACGTGACTACGGAGTACTTTGCATCCCGCTTGGACGAACGCGGGGTATGCGACATCAGTGCACATTGGTTGCGCCACGCTACCGATAAGCTGCATTGCAGGCCCGAATCTTGGTCTTGCATCTACTCGTACTCGTACATCTATGACGACGAATCTCGACGTATCTTGCCGCCACAATGGAAGAAACACCGCTCAGCCGTCAGTATGACACGCCCATGGGCCTCGGCCACTCAACGATGCAGGCGCTCAAGGACCGCATCAAGCTGCACTACGACCTGGCCAGCGACTACTACCTGAGCCTCTGGGGCGAGCACATCCACCACGGCTACTGGCCGACCGACGCGAGCAAGGCCAGCGAGTCCAAGGAGGTGGCCCAGGCCAACCTGATCCAGCTGCTGCTGGAGCAGTCGGGGCTAGCGGGCAAGACAGGCTTGCGCGTGCTGGACGTCGGCTGCGGCGTCGGCGGCACGTCGCGGTACCTGGCGGCAAACCTGGGCGCGACCGTGACGGGCATCACGATCAGCACGCGGCAGGTCGAGCTGGCGACGAAGCTGGCGGTGAAGGCGGGCGCGGCGGGCGAGGCTGCAAACGAGGACGGAAGCAAGGACGCAAGCAAAGAAGAAAAGAGTGCACCTGCCACGCCCGAGGAGACACCGTTTATCCCAGTGGGCGCCGGCAAGGTGCGCTTTATCGAGCTGGACGCCGAAAAGATGGACTCCTTCTTTGCGTCCGAGTCCGACTCAGGCTCTGCCCAGTTCGACGTCGTCTGGATCAGCGAGGCCCTCAGCCACTTCCCCGACAAGGCGCTCTTCTTCCGCAACGCAGCGGCCGTGCTGGTGCCCGACGGACGGCTCGTGCTGGCCGACTGGTTCAAGGACGTCGACCTGACGCAGCAGCAGTTTGACGCCGACATCCGGCCCATTGAGGACGGCATGCTGCTGCCGCCGCTGTGCACGCAGGCCGACTACGTGCAGCTGGCCACGGACGCCGGCTTGCGCGTGCACTCGGCGCCCAAGGACATTAGCAGCGCCGTCAAGAAGACGTGGGACCTATCGTGGGCGCTGGTGCAGAATCCGGCGCTGTGGGCATTTGCGCTGAGCCAGGGCCGCGACGGCATTGCCTTTTTGCAGGCCTTTCGCGCCATGCGCCGGGGCTACGACAATGGCAGTTTCCGGTATGCCGTGATGAGCTTTGCTCGTTGACGGCTTTGATGGATGACGAGTGATGCGTGATGGATGACCGAGCACGTCCACACGTGGCGTGGCTGTTATTTCCACCTGACGGATTCGGCTGAATAGCCTGAAACGCCATGGTCGGGATAGGCTTTCCGGGCCGCGCCCTAGCGTGCTGGTGGGAGAGTGCGAGTACGAGGACTAGCGAGCAGTAAAAAGCTCGTACGAGTCACTCGGGCGAATAGGGGGGCATGCTACGAGCAAGCGCGGGTGGGTTGGGGGCACATCGTGGTATGGCTTGCGTTTTGCGGATATCGCCATCACGATGATACGGAGTAATCCGGCCTACGCGTACGAATATCTCACTGAGTAAATATAGAGAGACTACAAAGTACTCGACATCAATACGGAGCACCTCTCTCGCTTGCAAGTTCATCTCCAAACAAAATGACGGCCCGCCCAGGCCATGCGGTCTGCTCGTGCCCCTTTTTCTACCTGCGTCTCTCTGGGGCTGGAGTGGCTCTACGAGTAACTCACTCAGTACGGAGTACTTCGTACGGCTCGACTGGCCAGATCTGGAGCCTAACTGCTGCTGCCATTGGCTGCCTGCGAAATACCACCCCGTTGAGACGGCGTGGAGCTGGAAACGGGCCTGTACCAGACTCGGTCTTTGTCTACTCTACGGAGGTACGATGGGTAAGTCCTCTCCCCCCGGTGCTGTACGGTTTTTATGGGTACTATACGACAGGGGGGTAAGTCGTGCCCCATCTACATTGGTGCAAGTACTATGTACTGTTTCTGGCACGTGGTTAGACATGTGATC
>JANSMC010000104.1:0-93678 GCA_029299015.1 Ophiostoma montium
CTTTTTCTTTTTCTTTTTCTTTTTCTTTTTCTTTTTCTTTTTCTTTTTCTTTTTCTTTTTCTTTTTCCTTTTCTTTTTCTTTTTCGTTTTCTTTTACTTTTCTTTCACTTTTACCATCAACTACAACTGCAACTACCCTACCACTACCACCACTACCACCACTACCATCCTTGTTCTTCTGCCCTTCTGGCCCGTGCCCCTGCACTGCCGTTCCTTTTCCCCAATTCCATCCAATGGCTGGCCTTCCTCGCCAATTTCCCAATCTGGCCATCCATCTCACGGACCAGGCCCGGACGCCCATTCTCTCTTCAGCTGCCGCTGCCACCGCCACCGCCACCGACCAACAAACCGATCCGTCGTCATCGTCGCCCTCATCGCCCTCCCCCGTCTTTGACGACTGCATCTCGCCCACGTCCCACGCCGCCGGGCCACCCGTGCCATCCAAACCAACCCGCCAGCAGCGTGCCCAGGCCCTCGACGACCTCGCGGCCACGGCACTGCGGGCCCGCGATGCCGCTGCCCGGCTCGGCCTCGGTGCTGATCTGCCCTCGGTGCCCGATGCATCCCCCGACGCGTCCAACGACGCGCACGACTCGTCCTCCGACTCGTCCATCGCCGCGCTCATTGCCGCCCTGGGCATGACGCCGCCCGAACACCTGGTCGTCACCTACAACACGGGCGCCGTCGTCATGGAGACCTTCTTGGACGACCGGAGCCACAGCAGCAGCAGTCACGCCAACAACGGACTCGACAACGAAAACGACCAGGACCACGACAGCCACGCGCCATCACTAGTAGGCATCGTTGCGGCCCCCGACGCCCAGTCGCTGCGGGACGCTCAGCGCGCCACTGCACGGCTGGAACGGATAGGCCGGCAGGTCCAGCAGGAACTGGTCGCCCAGAATAATAGGTAGCTACAAAGTAGAAGCAGCAACGTATGTATTAGGATACAAGCAAAAGGGTCAGTGGACTCAAGGTCAGTAGCATTATGGGCACGCGAGAATTGTATAAAATGGGAGCCTTTGCTTAGCACGCAAAAAGAATACATTACAGCATCTTAAGAGACTATATCAGCATCACAAGAGCACATCACGAGCACATCACATGACGAAAAACGTAAATAGATATCAACTGCTACACAACCTCACCAACAAGCTTAGACGAGCTGCTCAAAAGCACGGTTGATGGGCGACCGGATGTTGGGGACGTCCTTCCAGAAGTTGACCGTGGCAACAGCGCGCTTGGAGATGCCCTCGGGGGTGAACTCGAACTTCTGCATGGTTGTTAGTATTTGCCTGGGGGGGGAAAAAGAGAGGGAAAAAGAGACGCACCTTGTACACGTCCTTGTACGGGCCCGAGGCACCAAAGCGGTTCAGGCCAAACTGCTCGTGCGTGTACCGCTCCCAGCCCATCGTCGTCATGACCTCGACCGACATCGACGGGATGCCGTCGGGCAGCACGCTCAGGCGGTACTCCTTGGGCTGCGCGTCAAACACCTCAAAGCACGGCAGCGACACCACGCGCGCCTTGATGCCGTGGTTGTCCGCCAGGTACTTGATGGCGTCCACGCAGATGCCCACCTCGGAGCCCGTCGACACCAGCGTCACCGCCGCCTCCTTGTCCTCGTGCACCACGTAGCCGCCCTTGATGGCGTTCTCAATCGTCGAGTTCTCCAGCTGCGGCAGGTTCTGGCGCGACAGCGCCATGATCGTCGGCGTGTGCTGCGACGTAAGGGCCACGTAGTAGGCTGCGCTCGTCTCGTTGCCGTCGGCTGGCCGCCACACCATGCAGTTGGGCAGCGCGCGGAAGTGCGCCAGCGTCTCAATCGGCTGGTGCGTCGGGCCGTCCTCGCCCAGGCCAATCGAGTCGTGCGTCGCCACCCAAATGTTGCGCACCTGCGACAGGGCCGACAGGCGCACCGCACCAGCTGCGTACGACACAAAGTTGAGGAACGTGCCGCCGTAGGGGATCAGGCCGCCGTACGCCGACAGACCGTTCATAATCGCACCCATGGCGTGCTCGCGCACACCGTAGCGGATGTAGCGGCCGGCGTACGTGCCCAGGCCCGTCGACGGCGGCTGGAAGTCGACAGCCTCCTTCCACCGCGTCAGGTTGGAGCCCGTCAGATCGGCCGAGCCACCAATCAGCTCGGGCAGCGACTCCTCAATCTTGCCCAGCACAATCTCCGACAGCTTGCGCGACGCCACGGCGGCGTCCGTCGGCTTGTACACCGGCAGGTTCTTCTCCCAGCCCTCGGGCAGCTCGCCCTTGAGGCGGCGCACAAACTCGGCGTGCTCGGCCTTGTACTGCTCGCCGTACTTGGCAAACAGCGCGTTCCACTCGGCCTCGGCGGCCGCACCCTCGGCAATCTTCTTGGCCGTCAGGTCGTACACCTCCTGGGGCACGACAAAGCTCTCGTCGGGGTTGAAGCCAAACTTCTCCTTGAGCTGGCGGATGTCGTCGGCCTTGAGGGGCGAGCCGTGGACGCCGTGGGTGCCCTGCTGGGTCGAGCCGAAGCCGATAATGGTGCGCAGCTTGATCAGGGTCGGCTTGTCCTTGGACTCCTGGGCCTTCTTGAGCGCGGCAGCAATGCCCTCGAGGTTGTGGTCGCCGTCGGCAACGACAATCACCTCCCAGCCGTAGGACTCGTACCGCTTGACAACGTCCTCGGTAAAGGCGCAGTTGGTGTCGCCGTCAATGGAAATGTGGTTGTCATCGTAGACGCAGATCAGGTTGCCGAGCTGCAGGTGGCCGGCCAGGGAGCTGGCCTCGCCCGAGACACCCTCCATCAAGCAGCCATCGCCGAGGAAGCAGTAGGTGTAGTTGTTGATCAGCTCAAAGCCGTCACGGTTGAAGGTGGCGGCAGTGTGGGCCTGGCCCATGGCCAGACCGACGGCGTTGCAGATACCCTGGCCGAGAGGACCGGTGGTGACCTCGATGCCGGGGGTGTCGTGAGCCTCGGGGTGGCCAGGGGTGATGCTGCCAACAGTCTATGCGGTTAGAGGGGTCTAAAGTTTTGAAAAAAAATGGACAGAAAAACTCACGCGGAATGCCTTCAGGTCGTCAATGATGAGACCAAAGCCGTACAGGTGCAGCAGAGCGTACTGCAGCATGCAGCCGTGGCCGTTGGAGAGAACAAAGCGATCGCGGTTGATCCACTTGGGGTTCTTGGGGTTAAAGGTCATGATGTTGTTCCAGAGGACCTGGGCGACCGGCGCCATGCCCATGGGGGCACCGGGGTGACCGGAGTTGGCCTTGGCGGTAGCATCGGCCTATGGATGTTAGTGATCGGCTGTTTTTGTTTGATTGCAAGCTGCTGGTGATGATGTCATAGAGGTCGATGGTCGGTGAGCACATAGCCGGAGCTGTTGGGCTTGCCAATGTGAGCACAGCAGACGGCGATTGCGATAACAGCAAAGAGGGGGCGGGGCAAGCAAGAGCACCAGCAAGGCAAAGCAAAACAAAACAAAGCAGAAGCTACTCACAGCCAGGATCCGGATGGTGTTCACGGCCTTCTCGTCAACTTCGGTGAAGCCCATGATGGCGGTATTGTGAGGGGTGATGTTGGGTAGAGGTTGAGGGGTAGTGGGGTTGATGGGAGAGAAAAGAGAAGAGAGGAAGAAGAGAGAAGGAGGAGAGGAGAGGAGAGCAGGAAAAGGAAGAGGAAGGGGAGGAAAGAAGAAAAGGGAAGAGGAGGAAAGAGGAAAGGAAAAAAGAGGAGAACAAGAACGGGAAAAGGAAAGAACGAAGAGGCGAGGACTCGTCCGCCAAACAGGAAGGGGCAGGCCAGCTATGACAATGGGGGGCAGTGAAACGTGGGAGGGATGGACCACACGGCTGCTACTCCCGTACGCTCCAGACTGGACGGCAACCGACGCTACGAGTACGGCTGCGTGGGAAAGAGCGATCCAAGACGGCCGGTCCTTGTTGGTGGAATATTTTATCGATTTTAGCTATTCTTGTTTTTTGTTTATACTTATTTTCTATTTTCTATTTTCTACTATTATAAATCTACATGATTCCACGATGCTCGCAGCGACCACCCACTCTTCTTTCGTACACTAGAGAGGAGCTACATCGGAGCCTCAGCAACAGAGGGGACTTTGCAGTGCGTCCCGACAGCCGGGAGGGGCAATGGCAGATTTTTCTGTCTGAGAGGACAATTGTGCCAGCGGGTTTTTCTTTGTTGGGCAGAAGACTGCAGACTGCAAAACTGCAAATCATTGAGTTCAAATCATCTCGTGCTGTCCATTCCTTCCTCTTCCGTACATGCCACTTTTTAGTCAGACGGGAAGCGAAAGCTACCCCCCCTTACTAAGCAGGTCGCCACTTACAAGAAGCAAGAAAAACGACATGCCACCTCGCATTTTCGTTTCGCGATCGATGCTAGTTCATGACAAACATGCCGTCAGCTCGGTCAGCATGGGTGGTTCATTTCGTGCATGTCTTGTGTACGAATGGGTTTGTGTAGGACCGTTCAAGTCAACGAGCAACATGCCGAACAGCCGCTCAAAAGTACCGCAGTCTCTTACGGAGCACTGTTGAGACGGTCTGCCTCGTTATTCACGCAGTCACTCAGACACTGCGAGTACTCCATGGTTAATTCCAAAGCAGAATAGCCTGTTCTGGCCGGACAACTGTTAGGTGGAGTGCACGTCATGGGACTGCAGATACGCAAGCTGTTGACGGAGACTCGTATCGTATTAGTGCTGCCTTGAAGATACTTGTCTGTTTTGAGAGAGTACTTTATACAAGTTCTCACAGCTTTGCTCACAGCTTTTCTCACGGTTCAATCTACGGCAGTATTGTACTCGTACTCGTAACGGCACGCAATGTCTTGGCATTCGGCACCGGGGATAACCTCTAGATCAACAAGCTATGACGAACAACTGCCATGACCAGTCTTTGGAATACTGCTACTCCGTACTATCGTACTGCTCCGTCCTGCTCCCCATACTGCTCCGTACTGTCTGCCTCGCCTGCCCATACTGTCTCTTCCGTAGAGGCCGCGCGCCATTATAATTGCATTAATTGCCGCAGCGATCATCCACGACACGTCGTGTGTCGGGAGGCACGGCATGCATCGCTGCCCAGGGTTGAAACTGCTCTTGCTTGATCTACGGGCTACTACGAGTCGTTATGAGTTCTTGTACCATAGTCCTCTAATCTGCCTATTTTGTTTCCCTCGATCAAATCCAATTTATCCGGCCTCGCGCTGCGGGTGAAAGCTAAAAAAGCCTGGCTTGCTTCCCAATGGGGCTCGCGTTACAAATGACTTGACTTTTCTGCCCTATTCTTGGGTATGGAGCAATGCTGCCGATACAGGAAGGAGGAGATGGGAGCCCCCGGCTCAACCAGGCTCAACAGCCAAGGCCAGCGGTCTTTTGGCAGCTGGGTACAACGATCCTCGTTTACATGAATATCGGGTATGCTTCCCTTTGGATCTTATTTGATTTTCACAAAAGCCACACGTGCCTGTTATCTTATCTTGCACATTGCTGCCATGCAAACCAGGTGACTTTTTCTCTGCATTGTACGACGAGTTTTCTTGTCAAAAATGAAGATTATGTAATCCGTCATCGTGAACTAGAGCGAGCTACGATTATTTCTGCACTGGGCATCAGTCGAGACACCTACCAAACAAAATTTACCACGAATAAAAATCTAAAAAATGGGAAAACTCAAGGGAACAACAGGCGGTGGCGGACCCAGAGCGTCCAAGGCGCAGGCAGCCAAGGCACGGCAGCAAAAATCCAAGGCGGCCATCCTGGCCATGCGGCAGGCGTCGGACGCGGCGGCAGCGGCGACGGCCGGCAGCCGGGCGCGCGAGCTGTCGGTGGCGATGCGGCAGCGGCTGCTGGACGTTTTTCGCGACACGCTGTCATCGGCGCTGGCGTCACCGGAGCTGCACGACGCGCTGCAGGCGCTCAAGCAGGCGCTGTTTGAGCGGGACTTTGCCGCTGCCTTTGGGCCGGGGGCCGACACGGCCGGTGGCGGCGGCGACGGTGCGGCGACAACAATCCCACCGCTGGACGCCTATGCGGCGCGCTGGAGCCCGACGCGGGCGCTGTGCTATGCGTCTGTGCTGCGGACCGCCGTGGTGCGGGAGCACTGGTTGGGTGAGGTTGAGGCGGAGGAAGAAGACGAAGACAAGGACGAGGATGAGGATGAGGACAAGAATAAGGACAAGGACGAGCAAAAGCACGAGGAAGAGGATGAAGAGGAGAACGACCCCACACCCCTCCGCATGGTGGCCATTGGCGGCGGTGCGGCCGAGATTGTGGCGTTTGGGTCGCTGCTGGCCAACGGCGAGCCTGGTGCCAACCGCATCGGCGACCTTGTGCTGGTCGACTCCGGGCCGTGGGCCAGCATTGTCGGCCGGCTGCAGGCTACCATGACGACGGGCAAGGAAGTCGGTGGCGATGATGTCGACGACGAGGAGGAGGAGGAGGAGAACGAAAAGGAAGAGGAAGGCCCCCTCGTCTCGCCGGACCGGCTGGCCGTCGATGTCCGCCAGGTCGACATTCTCACCGTCGACGACGACGCCATGGCCGAGCTGATTGCCGGCGACGGCTCAGCAAAAACACTCGTCACGCTCTTCTTCACGCTCAACGAGCTCTTCACCGCCGGTGGTCTGGGCGCGGCCGCCACGTTCTTGCTGCGGCTGTCCAACGCTGCGCCGGCCGGGACCGTGCTGCTGGTCATTGACAGCCCCGGCAGCTATGCCGAGACGGCCGTGGGCGCGCAGGCCAAGAAATACCCCATGAAGTGGCTGCTCGACCGGTTCCTGACGCAAGACGCCGGCGTCTGGACAAAAGTCTATGCAGACGACTCGACGTGGTGCCGGCTGACGTCGGCGCTGACGTATCCGATCCGGCTCGAGGACATGCGGTACCAGTCGCATGTTTACGTGAGGCAGTAGTTGTCACGTGCCAGGTTGGCATTTCGCAAGTTGCATTTCGCATGGTCGCTCATGGTCGTTCATGGTCATGTCTATTCGTGCTTCCAAGTACCGATTCGTTGTCCGTCTATCGTGCCCACATCATGCCCACACCAGCTTCTTCAGCGAGTGGCCCAGGTGCCCCAGCAAGCCCGTGCTCCGTCGAGCCTCGGCCAGCGAGACAATGTCGCCGGCCACAATGATCGACGGCCGTTCCGTCCCGGCGGCGGTGGCGGTGGCAGGCGGAGGAGGAGGAGGTCGATTCAAACGGACGAGCCGCTCAATCTCGCCGACAATGGCCGCAATCTGCTCCTTTTCCGTGCGCTTGCCGACTGCACTCTTGCCGGCCGGGGTCGACGTGTCGGCATGCAGGGCCTTGAACGCCAGCCGCTTGGGCACCGGTGATGCCGCACGCATGTGCAAAAAGTTGGCAATGCTCGTCGACAGCGTCTCGGCTGCTGTTGGCGGGTGGCTCTGGCTCTGACTCGCACTCGCACTCGCACCCTCGCCATCACCCAGGTGCACGCTCGACAGCGACCGCGTGTTGATGCGCAAAATGTCGTTGCGGCCCGGCCGGTACGACACGGCAAAGCCGACGTTGCGCTCGTCGTCCATCTGCATCGGCGACACCGTCGACACAATGTACGTGCCGACGGTAATGGTCTCGACGTGGGCTAGGTCGACGCGCTCAAACGACGACAGCTTGTCCAGGTTCCAGTCGAAGCGGCACAGGTACAGCGCCGCGTCGGTCAGCAGCAGCACCACCTCTTCAAACGGCGGCGCCACCAGGCTGACGTCGGCGTCGTGCGGTGCCACGAGCGTCCAGCCGCCGATAAACTCCTCGGACTCGTCGGCCACGACGCGTCGCTGGCACAGGTCAATGGCCTGCTCGCGCATCTTTTCCATCGACAGCGCCGGGTCTTTGGTCATCATGTTGGCCTCGAACTCGTCAAAGATCTTGTCGGTGACGTTGCCGAGGAGGAAGTCGATTGTTGTTTGCAAAAAAAAGTCGTTGATGATGCTGGTTCGACACTGTTAGAGATGCTCTTTAATATAAAGAATGAAGAAAAGAAAAAAAAAAATGAAGGAAAAAAGGAAAAAGAAAAAGAAAAAGAAAAAGAAACAAAAGCTCACCCATTAAAGAACCGCGTCAGTGACAGCCCGGCGTCCGTCAGAGCCCCCCGGTAGTCGCGTCGCCGCGTCCGCGTGTAGTCGCCCTTCATCGCCGCCGTCGACGCATACTGCTTGCTCACGGCGTCGCCATTGTCGGCCCACAGCGTGTTGAACCACGCATTCTCCTGGTCGTGCTGCGCCGCCATGTCAAAGCCCTGCTCCTTGAGCTGTGCGTCCAGCATGTACTTGGCAAACGAGCTCTGGCACACGTTCGTGCGGTCCAGGCAGTCCATGCAGTTGGTGCGCAGCACGCCCGTCTGCTGCCGCGCCACTGTCCGCGCATAGTGGCTGCTGGTCGTGCTGCGAATCGTGCCGCCGGGGCTGTCTGTGCCGTCGCCGCCGCCGCCCACCCCGACCTCCTCGACCGTGCTCCCAAACGCGTCCAGCTTGCGTGCCATGCGGCCCAGCAGCAGCGACACGTTTTCAAACTTCATGCCCTTGCATGCGCTGTGGAAATCAAACCACTCAAACGCCAGCGGTGCCTTATCTTCGTCGGCATCGTCGTTGTACTGCTGCACGCTGCGCTCAAACTGCGTGCCCAACGCCGCCTCGACGCCGTGCTTCTCCACCAGGTTGACCACCTGCAGGCCGCCGTACTCGCGCCGCAAGCCGTCAAAGTGGCTGCGCAGCGCGCTGTAGTTGAGGTCCAGCGCGTGCTGGATGACCGGCACCGGCTTGAGCGAGAAGGGCGACTGCGTCCAGAACAGCGGGATGCTGCCGCGCACCTGCACAAACGAATACACATGTTGTTCTGCCTGCTGCTGCTGCTGCGTGTATAGTGATGATGGGTCGGCCACCTGGTTGACCACGGTTGGGCACAGAATCTGCTCCGTCTCGACCGCGTTGGCCACGTTGCCGTCCTCGTCGACGCCCCGCCGCAGGTACCGCAGCCCGGCCCGCTTGACCGACCGCCGCGAGATGAGCGTCACGTCAAACTCCTTTTCCGATGCACGCCGCTCCGTCTCCGACGACGCCCGCAGACTCATCGGACTCATCGGACGCGTCGGGCTCGTCGGACTCGTCGGCTGCTTGGGCGATGCCGCACCTCCCGGCCGGTACGACAGGTCGTCCAGCTCGAGCGCGTCTTTGCCGACCTCGTCCACCTGCGGCGGGTCGCTGTCCACCACAAACGACCGCTGTGCCACAAAGCCCTGCATCAGCGGCAGCGCGAACGCATCGGCCCCCGCATCCACAAACGGCTGCAGCGTGTGGCTGTTCCAAAAGTACAGGCTGTCCACCCGCTTGTGCAGCGGCAGGCTGCTCCATCGCGACGTCGGCTGCTTGGCCACGCTGCGCGTAATGTCGTAGTCGTAGGAAAAGTAAAACGCCCGCGACGCCCCGAAAAACATGTGTGCCGTCCGCAGCAGCTTGGGTATCAAACTCGTCACGGCACTGTCCTCGTCGCTGCCGCTGCTTCCGCTGCCTCCGCTGCTGCCCGTGCCCGGGTCTGCGAGCTGCGGCGGCGGCGTCGATGAGGCCGTCTCTGGGGCCGACTCGACTTTGGAGCCTGGCATCGATGTTGGTGGTGGTGAGTGCTCGGACGGCTGCTCTGCTGTGGCCTCCTCGTCAATAATGTCGGCCGTCTTGTTGCCCGTCAGGCCCATCAGCCGCTTCTGCTCCTGCAGCCATCCACTGCGGCTGAACCATCGCTGTGCAAAACGTCCGTAGCTGCCGCGTCGAGATATGACATCCTCGGCTATGCTGTTGCCGGCTTCGCCCTTTGTCTGCGACGGCGGCAGCGCGTTTCTGTCGGTCGGCGTGCTGGCGTCGTCGAGCACACCTCCGTCATCCGCCCACAGAGGACTGCCGACGTCTTCTTCGCCGGCTGGACGGGTTCCATGGTCGTTGTCATTGTCGTTGTCGCTGCTGCTGTCGCTGTCTTCGTCGGTAATATAGCTCGGTGCCTGCACCTTGAGGCTGTCGGCTGTCGACACGACCGACCGGTGCGCCTCGTCGTATGATGCACACGGTGTGAGGGCCACCTCTGTCACGACATACACGGGACTGCCGCGTATCGTGGCCACCTGCTGCCGCTTAGTGATCGACACCAGGTAGCTGAACCGCGACACCAGAATCAGTCCGACAATGCCAAATGCCTCAAAGCTCGCGGCCTGCTGCTGCTGCTGCTGCTGCTTGGCAGACTCGGCTGCCTGGTCGCGGCTCGTCAACGACAGAGTGGCATCGACGTACCGGATCTTGACCGACGGGGCCACGCGCTGGTCTTTTCGTGCCGGCACCGGGTGCAGCAGGAGCCCGTCGGCCGCAGCGCAGATCAGAATCTTCCGGGCAAGGCCGGGCATCGTCTTGTGGTGCACTGATGCTGGCAAAGTATCGTGGACTTGTGCTAAAGTGAAATAGAAAACAAATTTAATATGATAAAAGACGGAAACAGCACGTCTGATATGCGATGTCGGTCGTCACTTCTGTTTTGACATTTCCCAGCCTCGGGCGTAGCGGGGCATTGCCTGCCGCAGGAAGCGAGCTGCCATAGGCGCTGCGGCCGCTAACTCGGCACTGATAGCGCCCAGGGCTGCTGAATGACGTATCGCGGTGGCACCTTCCTGCTCGGAGCAACATGACGTCTCCTCTTACAAAGGCACCGCAACTTCAGAGGTGATGCAAATTATGAAGCCGCAGTGAAGTACGCAAGTACTCGTAATGCTTTGCTCAAAGAGTATTGCATGTGAGTAACTTCTGATATGAGAACATTCAATCTGCCAAGCGCGTAAACACCGAAACGCAGCTGCGCCCTTCTTGCGCGTGCCGTGCCGCTTTACTCCGTAAAGTACTCATTTTCAGCTCTGCCTCAGCTGAAGCTGCTCGTTCAGGCACTGTACGATCAAGCTATGCACGGCGCTGCAAGGGCTGCAAGGGCTGCAAAACTGACTGCAAGCGTGCAAGCCGCATACTACGCGACGTGCTGCCCTGCATATGTCTTTGCCATGACCATGACTTGCAGTGGATACCGTGCCGCCTCCTTCCTACTGCGTAATAGTTATTCCGTTCTCCACATCTGGCCTAGCGCGTTTACCTCTTGGCTGCCTTTCTCCTTTCCCCCAATCAACGCCAATGGCCGAAAACAACTCGCCAACCGAAAAGGCCTCGTTTCTCTTTCTCCCATCCCATCTCAGCCCAGCTCTGCTCTCTCTTTGCACACCTCTTTCATCGCCATCGCATCGTCCCATCATCTCCCGTCATAGACGACAGCTCTGCCGCATCCGACCGCTTCGACAGCCCTTTTTTAATTTTCTTTCACTCGCCCCGTCGCCGTCGTCTTTCATCAAACAACACCAGACGTGTCCACTCCTTGAATTGCTCGTCGCCTAGTACCTACCTATCTTCCCATCACCACCCATCACACAACCGCCATCATGTCGTCTGATCTTTGGTATGTATCCAATGCACTGTCTATTCCCATTGTCATTGGCACATCGCGCCCAGCTCATGCTGCTCGTGCTAGAAGCTGCCAATGGCTGCCATCCCTTGCGATAGCTTCGTGTTTGCCTACAAGAGCTCGCCATGTCATCACATATAGCTAACACGTCTTCTTAGCCCCGTCTACGCGGTTAGTACCCTTTGTCCATCACCTACCGATGCACTCGCCTAGCATACGCGTCGGGCTTTTATGCCCGACGCCGCTGCCTCGTTTTTCGTCGGCCTGCCACGCGACGCGTCATCTGCCATCATCCATCACCAAACATCAACTAACCTCCGTCTAGCCCTTCTTCGGTGCCATGGGTTGCACGGCCGCCATTGTCTTCACCTGCCTGGGTGCCTCGTACGGTACCGCCAAGTCGGGTGTTGGTATTGCCGCCATGGGTGTCCTGCGCCCTGACCTGATTGTCAAGAGTGCGTCCGCCTTTCTCGTCTCTCTCTCTATGTCCCGCCTCCCACTAACATCCCAGACATTGTTCCCGTCATTATGGCTGGTATCATTGGTATCTACGGTCTTGTCGTCTCCGTCCTGATCTCCGACAACCTGAAGCAGAAGGAGTACGCCCTGTACACGGGCTTCATCCAGCTCGGTGCCGGTCTGGCCGTCGGCCTGGCTGGTCTGGCTGCCGGCTTCGCCATTGGCATTGTCGGTGACGCCGGTGTGCGCGGCACGGCCCAGCAGCCCAGACTGTTCGTCGGCATGATTCTGATTCTCATTTTCGCCGAGGTTCTGGGTCTGTACGGTCTGATTGTCGCCCTGCTGATGAACTCCAAGGCGTCTCTCAACATCTCCTGCTAAGCGCATCAATACGACGGGCTCGGTAACGGACGGGCTGCAGCCGCCAATGCCTGCAGTCCAATCCCATCCTGAACTGCTGCCGACTAAGCGTGTGCCTTGTGGGCATCAATGAATCGTCTTCTTGGCGAAACTGGATACGATAATACATTTTTATAGCCTGTTTCTCCTGGCCAGCTGTGGAGGGAGGACAGGAAACAGTGGCCTTTGAGCCACTGTGGGGGGTAGTCTACATCTTACCTGCTTTTCGGAATGGGGCAGTAAGGATCGCTATGGGTTTTGTTTTGTGTTTTGAGTCTTGACATTGTCATTGTTTTTCCCGTTGTATCATTTGTTCAAATCTATGCGTTTGTTGTGGGCGTCCCAAGACCGGACCTTGAGCAAACTCGTGTACTACTGTTGCATATCTGCTCTGCATTGCTTTATTATCACAAGTTGTTTCCACTGCGTCATCTCATACATAATGCTACATTTTGGAGTCGTTTTGATGGTTTTTATTATTATTATTACGTTGCTCGGTGATCGAGACTGCCTCCCAAACCTCGAGGTGATATGCTAGCCTTTTTTGTTCCAACAACACCAGACAGCCTCATGGACAGCAGAAAAAATAAAGATATACAGTACAATACAAGATAAAGAATGTGGGGAGAAAGGAGAAAGAAGAGACGGCCTCCCGGATGCCCGAAGCGGAACCGGCAGACAGAAACACGAGTGTCTCTGACGTTATTAAAAGAGGAGTAAGGGGAGCAAGAACTGCTCAACGTGTCGAGTCCGAGGTCGTAGCGGTAGACGTTTAGATGACGTACTGTAGGGAGTTAGTAATGTGTCATAAAATATCGGAACCAAGCATGGGGGCAACATACAGGAATGAAGAGATAGGGGACGAGCTTCTCGTACTCGGTCCAGGCATCGCCGTACTTGAGACGGCAGCGCTGGATGTCGCGAAGGGCACGGTGCGAGATCATGAGGCAGAAGAAGACGGGGTAGAACCAGGGGAACGGGCTCTTGAACCCGCAGATCAGGCCCCAGGTAATGGCAAAGTAGGCGTCGCACGTGTAGTGGACCTTGCGTGCCAGGCCGTACCAGCCGTCGGCCAGGATGTCGTCGCCCGTGCTGGTCTTGATGGTGCGCGGGTTCTTGAGCGTCTGCCACGGCAGCTGGGGAAACGTGCGGCGGGCGACGAGCGTGCCGCGCTCGGCCGAGCGGAAGCGGTTCTTTTGGCTGTTGCAGCTGTCCCACACCCAGTACACAAACAGGTACGACGTGAACAGCGCGATCAGAGCCGGCTTGCTCCAGGCGTACTCGGACGGGTCGTGGTTGGCCAGGTACAGCGTGCAGTGGCAGTACGACAGCGGCACGCCGGCGAGGTTCCAGAAGATCAGCATGAAGCCCCATTTCTCATAGTACATGTCCCATGTCGTGATGATGAGCTCCTCGCCCTTGGAGCAGGCGTTGGCGTACAAAAAGTGCGCCATCACCAGGAACCCTATCTCGCCGGAGATGTAGCCGTAGCGCTCCAGCTGCCGGGCCGCGACACCGCACGACAGCAGGAACAGGATGAACCACGGCAGGCGCACCTCAAAGAACATTTTGAAGTCGAGGATGCCAAACATGCGCGGGTTGAGCTCGGCACCCATGAAAAAGTCGTAGATGGGCGCACCCGTCATGCGGTGCTGGGCGCCGCGCGCCAGGGCCGACACGTAGGCCACAATGCTGACGAGGAAGCCCGACAGGATGGCCACGGACAAGATGGGGCCAAACTCGTCGATAAGCGTGTACAGCGGGAACACGCCCGACGCGTGCAGGCCAAAGGCGAGCGCAATGGTGGCGTAGAAGCTCGTGTAGGCCGAGCAGTAGTAGGGCAGCTGCTGGCCGTTGAGGTGCGGCAGCGGCTTGCCGTAGCCCCAGATGCCCGGCATGAGGCAGTAGCAGACACCCTCAAAGATGAGGAAGCCCCAGTAGATGGCCCAGGCGCGCACCGAGGGAAACCCGTGCGTGTACACGAGGTCGGCCATGTGCCGGGCAAAGTCGCCCAGCGACTGGTCCTCGGTCGGCCGCGGGAAGCCGCCGTCGTAAAACGTCGAACCAATCCACATGTACCACATGAGCAGCGGGAAGCCGATCATCATGGCCGACACGCCGAGCGAGCCACCAAACTCCTTGTGGCCCGAGTAGTCGATGCGGTGGTCGGCACCGGCCACCCAGCCGTCAACAGCGTGCTCCGTCTTGACGAGGGGCTCGGCGTCCTTGGCCTTGCCAGGGATCGGCGCGGGGATGCCATTGGACTTGAAAGAGGGTAACATCTTGTCGTTGTCCTTGCTGTTGCCGTTGCTGCCGTTGCTGGGCGTCTTGGCTTGGCGGTCCTTGATATCGATGCCGTCGGGCTCGTCAAGGTGCTCGACAAACTTGGGCAGGCGGCGGCGCGTCGCAGTCGTCTGGGACGTTTGCTTGGCAACCTTGGCTGTGCTTTCAGCAACAGAGCTCGAGTCGGTATCAGCGTCCGAGGTCTCAGTGGGCAGCAGCAAGGATTTGCGGGATCGTGAACGTGTTGACGGCGTCTCGACCATGCCCTGGAACAGCTCCTTTTTCCTGATGGACCGCGCGTCAGTTACTCGGTACTCGTATAAGAAGTATATATGAGGGGGGTGGGACGAGAGTACAGAGTACAACAACAAAGTACTTGTACTCGTATGCGTATCGTACGTACCTAGGTGTTTGGCGGAGAGAGTATCGCGAGGACATGTTGAGGGTGGGAAAAAGTGTCCAAAAAGATCGCGAGATGAGGCCCCCTTTATATAAAATTAACCCAGGCAGCTTACAACGGCAGGGGCGAAATTGGAGAGTGGAACAGGGATCGCGGATTGGCCAACAAAACGGCGCAAGAGGAAAGGGGACGGGACGAGACGGCGAAGAAAGAGCGATCAACCGTGCACAAAAGAACAGAAAAGGGAAGGAAAGAACGAGTGTGCTTGGGAGAAAGGCCAGCGGTAAAATCCCATGGAGAAGTGTCCACAAAGGCAGGTACGAGTACAAGGAGCAGAAAGAAGAAAAGTCCGGAGTAAAGGTACGATACATCCGCGCACCTGGCAAAAATACGGAGAACTCCTATGGTATGCAGGGTGGGACGCGACTCCGCGGGTGTTTACTTGGGGGAGGTGCATAGGAGAACGATACTCGTGGTCTGCCAGCCGCATATCCGTGAAGCCCCTAGTTCAGGTACACTAATGCAGGATACCGCATTCGTACTCGTATGCGTATTCGCACTCGTACGAGCAATCGTACTCGGAAGGATTCGTCTCATCTCTTCTAGAATTCTTTACGCGTATTGGTTTGTTGGGATTATGTAGCAGGTGGTCACATGGCCGATCATGTGCTTTGGCGAGCTGTACCTGTAGTATCTGCAGAGGGGAGCTTCGAGCTCGCGATTTTTGATGAGATAAGCAAAAAATACGAGTACGTACTCGTAGAGTTGGAGCAGAGTACTCGTACTCGAAATCGAAAAGTATCGACAAACTACAAAATGGCGACACAAGCAGCGCCCGCGCTGCCGACGACGCTGCGCTCGCCGCCTGACTTGGCAGCGTACACGGCCCTGGCCGAGCACGAGACACGCACGCCGACGTCGTTTTACGAGGGACCGCCCGTGCTCTACTACCACAAGACGGGGGCGCGTGCGTACCTGAGCAAGGCCAACCAGGACAAGCTACCGTGGGGCAGCAGCGCGTCAACGGCAACGGCAGCGGCTGCGGATGCGGCTGCGGGCGACAACGACACCGCGTGGCCGCAGATGGGCGACGACATGGTCGAGCAGGAGGTTGACATTCTTGTGGGCTCAGAGTATGTATAGCCCAAACTGATAGATGTGCATGAACACGGCTGACCATACAGCACCCTCACTGTCTATAGCCCGTCGGCAGGCTGCGGCGTGGCGCTGCCATACCCCGTGATTGGCCTGCACGCCGTCAAGTCGGCCTACACAGCCGACAACACGCGCGTGGCCACCATCTATATGCAGCTGGAGCTGGCCGGCGCCGACAGCAGCGACGACGACGCCGAGACGGTCGAGCTGACGCTGGTGCCCGCGGGCGCCGATCCATCACAGCCCATCTCGGAAGCATCCAAGCTGTTTGATGCCATTTCGGCCTGTGCCGATCTGCACCCCGACCGGTTTGGTGGCGAGGACGACGAAGACGAGGATGGCGACGGCTACCCGTCCTTTTTTAAGGGGGGCGAGGGCGAGGAGGGTGAGGAGGGCGAGGACGACGGCATCCTGGTGGAAGGCGGCGACGACGACGGTGCCACGATGGAGCCCATTGAGGGTTTCCGCGGCGTGTTCCGGGGCGGTGCCGACGACGGCGGAGCGCTGGTGTCGGACTTGCCGCCGCCGATGCCGGGCAGCGGTGGCTGGATCACGGCCGACAATGCGCATGAGTTCTTTGACGAGGACGGCAACTGGCGCGGGCGGGGTGGAAGTCTCGGCGAGGGTGCCGGCCGGGTCCGTGGCCGTGGCGAGGTTGACGCCGAGACGGGGGCGGATGCTCCGGCCGAGCCGGCAACAACAAATGGCCACGCAGAGAGTGATGGCACCGAAAACAAGCGGTCACGGACAGAGTAACGATAACGAATGAAATGAATTCTAGTATTTACGTTCTTCTGTCATATTTTTGTGCTGTCTTGATTGCATGCTGTCAATGTTTGGCTGTTTTTGGATTTTTATCATTTTGTCACATTAATTACAGTGAAAATAGTAACACAAAACAAACAGAAACAACCACGGAATATAAAATATAAAATAATAACCAAGTCCAACTCAACCATACAATAAACTCCTATACAAGTACAACCATCCCATGATACCGACAAACCCCCACAGATACAATTACAAAATAGTAGTACATGGTATCAACCACATGGCATCAACCCTCCAAGTCATCCTCCTCAATGAGTTTCCCAAATATTAGGCTCTGGATAAACCGCTCGTCACTGAGTATTTTCACAGGCGCCGGTGGCCGGTCGGTGTCGTTCCGCACAACCACCGGAGCACTGACCCGCTTGCGCCGCTTCGCTGCCGGACGGGCCGCACGGTCCTGGAAGAGCATGCCAATCTCGGCCTCCTCGTCCGTGTAGACCCAGTCAAAGGGCCGCCCGGCGTCCTCCATGGCCCGCAGATACTCGCGTGCCTCCTGCGTGCTGTGTGCACGTGACAGGCTGGCACCGAGCACGTGCGCCAAAAACACATAGGCCTCGCGCGTCGTGCTGCGCCGCAGCAGCACGAGGATGCGCAGGCCCTGCAGCAGCTTGCTGCGTGCCCGCACAACGTCGACGAGCTGCGCCGTGGCGGCGTCGTAGGCCACGAGGTTGCGCGAGCGGATGGCGCCGCCCAGAAACGACGACTCGCCGGCGCACAGCAGGTACGGCGACCAGTCGACGAGGCTGCTGTGCTCGACACACGCCGTGACCCATCGGGGCGCCAGGCACGGCAAGCCCAGCGCCAGGGCCTGCATGTACTTGGCCTTGCGCGAGTGGCCGTCCGAGATGAGCGCCGTGAAGCCCGTGTCGGCGGCCTGGGGCAGCAGCCGCAGCTCGCGCTTGTCGTCGGCGCCGAAGGACGCCACGGGGGGCGGATGGAACAGTGCGTCAAAGCCGTCGGGCAGGATGCTGCCGCCCTCGTCGAGGATCCGCGCCTGCAGCTTCTCGCCCTGCTTCTCGCGCTTGCTAAACTCGGCGTCGCTCTCGCCCTTGCGCCGCGACTGGAACGTCACCGAGAACAGCATCCCCGCAAACAGACCAGGTGCCGCCGTCTCGCGCCGGTGGCTCGTCGACGGCAGCGCCATGGTCCGGGCGCTGGCCGACCGCGTAAAGTTGCGCGTGCTGCGCGTCCGCCGCTCCGGCCCAGGGGCCATGGAAATGGATGTTGATGCTGGCGACCCGGCCAGTTCGTCGGTTGATCCGGATAGGAGCGGTGATGGCCCGCGCTTCGAGGCCGTCGGACAAAAAGGGACACTGGTGCTTACTTTCATGGCGGGCACGGAGAGTCTCTCGTGTCGCCGTCGCCGTCGGGGCAGCAGCGGCGAGTCGTCGGGAATATCAATCACATCAATGCCTAGTATGGCTGATGCATCTGCGACGGCATCTTTTTGGTCGGACGCCCGGGCCGACCGGTCGCTGTCGTTTGCCGTGATGGGCGTCCCGGAGCGGGACAGTTGTGTCGGCGTGACCGACAGACTGCTGAGACTGGACTCTGCCGACAGGCCAACGGAAGACGTTCGCGAGCGCCCATCATGGTCAGTGTCTCTGTCGTTGCCAAGGTGCCGCCTGTTGTGGAAGGGATCGGGTACTGGCACTGGTGGCGACGACGTTGTCGGATGTTCATCTTCCTTCTCACTGGCGTTGCTGTCCTGGGTCAGCGAGCGAGAAAGAAGCCCATGGTCGGCCGTAGACGGTCGTGAAGGTGCCTCAGCCGTGTCCGACGTAATCTGTATTGGGCTTGGGTGTGCTACCACTGCTTGGACCCTGACCGGGCTGGTCTCGGGAATGGCTTCAGCCTCGTTAAGGCTGCTCCGTGGCAGGGATCCGCGGTCCAACCGTCCGGGAAGGGAGATGGCCGACGAAGAAGGCGTCTTGGTGGCTGACAAGGTCTTTGCGCCGTACGAGCCGTCGATCAAGGACTGCGGGAAGCTCAGCGTTTCATACTCGCTGTCTGCCGCACTGGATCGAGGGCCCACAGGCGGTTCGGCTGCTGTTGGTGTCGGGTCGGCCACGGCGTCGGGCGGGTCGCTCTCAGGGCACACGCCGAGGGCGTCCAAGCTCAATGGCTTCCCCTTCGTCCTCGGCAGCTCCTCCTTGCGTGTCGATGCCGGCACCTCGACAATCTCGTCTCGCGATCTGGACCCTGACGTGCTGATGCCCGAGAGTATCCTCGTGGCCTCCTTTTTCTTTCGAAGCACAAATTCCCGCCGGCGATGGTTGGCCATATCGTTGGCATCGTCGTCCGAGCTCATGTCGAAGCTGCCCAGACGCGGACGACGCTCGGCTACCGCGGCTCGTCTCTCCTGAGACTTTTGCATAGGTTCGTATTCCTCGATCGGCGGCGGAGGCCGTCTCCGGTGAGCTGTCGGACTAGAGTGTTGGTGATTGCTGGTGACAGCAGCATCGGCAGCTGGTGTGGCAGCCTCGGGACGTGACACGGACGATGTTGCGAGGTTGTGAAACATGGGCATCGGCATGGGCGTCTGCTGCTCGCCGAGCATGGAGTTGGGGAACCGCGGCCGCAGCAGAGACGACCCGCCGGTGTAGGGTGTTGTCGCCGGCTGCACGGGAAGATCGGACGGCGAGGGCCGCGACGACGTCGGGCTGACCTGGCCAAATGCGGCCGAGAATGGCGTCTGGGCAAACAGCTGCGAGCCGGCAACCAGCGGCGTCTGGAACTTTCCGGCAAACGGGTTCTTGCTGGGTGCCGTCGGCGTCTCTGGTTCGTGGCCGGCTGCTGGCGCTACCGGGTCGGGGAAGAAGCGCGCCATGCCGTTGGTCCGTCGCCGCCCGCTCTGGCTCTCGTGGGCCACGGGCGAGTCAATGTCGGGCTCGCCCGAGGAGAGCGTGTCAAAGTTGACGGCGCCGCTCTCGTTTTCGTGGAGCGACTGGGCCAGAGCGTCGTCGTTGAACACGGCGTGGTCGTGGTCGTGCTCGCGTTCTTGTGTGTCGCGCATGTCGGTCGACGGCAGCGACGCTGGGTCCTTGTATCGGTCATAGCTGCGGTCCTCGTTGACCTGGGTTGGCGACTGGGACCCGTCGTCGTCGTCATCGTCGAGATGGCCCACGGAGGGGTCCATGGCGACAGCTCAGCACATATACCGGGGCCGGCGAGAGCTGCGTGTAGAGATCGGCATTGACTGCAGCTGGTGATGTGTTGGGCGTTGTCACGAGCTCATTGTTGCATTGGGAATGTTCGAGGTGGTAGCTACGAAGAACGAAGTACAGAGTACAGGCGCTGTTGGAAGCTGTGGCGCTGTAAGCTGCAACCACTCTGACGGTACGGAGTACGCAGGCACTATGGAACGCGTCTATAGGTAGGCGCGACTTATTATTCACTACTGAGTACAAAGTACTCCGTACTCAATACTTCGTAGACAAGACAGTCTCTCACCGCCTAATTTGTTTGCACTAATTTACATAATATTCTGCCGCAAATTTTCATTTCGCCAAACTATAAATATCTGGCCACCCTCCCGCCCATTCTAGAATTTCTTTTTCCTTTTTTTCCTTATGTCGACAATACTTCAAAGAATCATTTCTATAGTTATTGTCCTCTTCTAGGTTCTCAAAAAGAGCCAGAAAACCCACCCGGGTTGATGAGCTACATCCTCGACTTGCCCGTTTTTACGAAAACTTGGCTGCGCTTTTGCCGGCGCGCTGGGGGTCCTTGGATCCCCGTTACCCTCGCTCCTGCCTGCAAAGGCAGCGGACCAGGAAGTGCGTCTGTTTCTCCGGGGCAGATGTCTTCTAGGACTGTACTACAGAGGGTGGTGATGAGCTATACCCTGGAATGGAGGTCTGCTTCTCTTATGAGGGCGCTCTGCCAGGGTGGGTGTCGATGGACGTCTGACCGGTGTTTTTTTTTCTTCTTCTTTTTTTTCATTGTCTTCCGAGCTTGCTCGGGATGCGAAGGAAATGTTGTGTTTTTGGCTTTGTTTGCGATGGTTTTAGTGTGATGGCGCTGTAACGGTGCTGTAATAGGCTGGCGTGATACTGGGGCACGCTTTACAGGGCATGTACCACATATAACTCCCTGTAACCGTGGTAAATTGCTATGGAGAGTGCCAATGACTCCTTGATTGCCTCTGATCGAATCACTCAATGCAATCTGAACGAGTTTCATGCATTTCTACGAGCCGTATCTAAATTTGCTGCTCGAGTGGTACACGGCACTCCGTACTCATTTGTTTCGGTCTTTTTGATCCTGTCGAATTACGAGTACTCCGTACAGCACCCTCGCGACGCCCTCCTGTAGCATCTCTTGTTTACGCCCTCCATAGCAACTCGTCTCAGGTGTACGAGTACTCGTAGGCACGCACGCTACTGCGCCAAAGAGGCAGGCCCGACCATGGTTGCTGCCCGTGGCGCAGCAACTGGCTGCATGGTAGTGGGCCTGCCGCGTTTCTGTGGTTTCCATTCTAGTTGAAGCAGGCCCTGAACAACAACAACACCTGTGTTGTTGCCGCTGGGACTCGGCGCTATCGTTGTTCGCTGTAGCGCATCTCGTACTCGCAGTGCAGTGACTTGGCAGTGGGTGGTGCCACGACGATCAAGAGCATTCGCCGTACCTTCCGTGCTCCTGTCATTTGCATTGCATGTGCTGTTACCTCTTTTGGTTCATAGATCATTCCAGTACCCGTGCTCCGTAGACCATCCCATCTCGACGTGCGTTTTGAGGCTTCACTCTCTCCCTCCTTAATTTCTGACATGCTTTTTATTCTCGACGTCCATCGAAGCCAACCCCAGATCTGATCGATCGCAAAGACCCGCCGCTCATTGACACTCCTGTCCGACCCTCACTATCAATTAGTGCATTACTTTTATTTTTCAGCTTTTTCAGCGCTCGCTCAGCCTCTATATTCTTTCGTTTGGGGCCTTTGCTTGGTTTCTTGGGCTGCTGTCACGTTGGATCAGCCTGCTTTAGATACCCCTACGGCTCTCGGTACTCGCCAATACTCCGACGACTCCATCCCGTCATCTTCACGCAAGCAGCAGTCGTCATCAATCCAACGCACCCCGGCCGGCCCTATTTGTACGACACAGACACAATTTACGACGGCATACCCTCAAATTTCCCACCCCCGTCTGCCTGGCCAAGTCGTTTCCACCGCCTTCCTTCCTTCTGGCTGCGTTGCCATCTTGAAAGCAACCACCTCTGCTTGGGCCCAACCCAGTTAGCTGCCACTGCAGGAGCGGAGCCCAACGCCTGTCCGTCTGCATAAACACCAATGAACACTCGCAGAGTGCCCATCTAATATTAAATAGGGGAAAGCCGAAAAATAGTGGAAAGGGGAAGCCCCAAGGCCACAGGAAAAAGGACGACTCCGCCATTGCCACAGGCTCGTTCTTCATGACTGGATATCTTCTTCAACTTTGCTTTGCTTCTGCCTTTTCTCGCCAACTTCCCCTCGATTACCGAATTGTCCGCCGCAGCCGCTCGCTAGTTGTTGCCAATTCGCGCAAAACAACGTCCCCTCCTTCTCGTCTCTACCGCCAACGGCGCTGGCGCTGTCTGCTCCACCCCGACGGCCATTCCCGCAAGAGCCAGCGGCATACACTCCTTCTGCCACCATCACCATCCTCTGCCACCTGCCGCTCAGCCAGCTCCAAGCTCGCCGGATCTCACGCCTCTCACGCCGCTGCGCCCACCAAGCCTCGTCTTCACCACGCCATTGACCAAGTCGTCGCTCAGAATCTGTTTGGCCAGCAACCAACCGATATGCCGCCCAAGACAGCCCCTCCGCCAGTAGCCCGTGTCGAAAACAGCTCCTCTGAAGAGGAGTCGTCATCGGAAGACAGCTCTCGCCCGTCCACCAGCTCTTCCGAATCCGTTTCCATGCCTCCGCCTTCGCAGCCCCGGGCTTCTACGCCGCCCAGTGTCGCCCCCGCCCCCGCAAGCGCCGGTGTGCGCACGCCGGGTGACCGTCCCGACGATCGTGCCGAGACACGCTCTTCGCGCTCCGCCTCGACAGCCTCCCGGACCAACAGGCTGTCTCTGACTCTCCCGATTGCCCTTCCCTCGGCTTACCCCAGCCGCCCCATCCCCGCCTCGGCAACCGTGCCCTCCTTCCCCTCTACGCCGGTTGACTTTACCTCGGCCATTGCTGTGGAGGATCCGACGGATCTCATTCCAGCCATTGCTGCACAGGAGCGGCATGTGCTTGAAATCCGTGAAGAGCTGAGCCGCGCCGAAGAGGCTCTCCTCAACCTCAAGAGGCAATGGGCCAACCACGAGGCCCGGAAGAAGCGGGTTGATGTCCGGAGACCAGAGCAGGTGCGCCCCATGCCTGCACGTCCTGTCCCCGGTGCCTCTGCCACCAGCTCGCCAAGCGCCTCCGTAGACGGGTCGCTCTCCAGACGCAACTCGGAGCTGGACAGAAGGCGGGTGCTGATGCAGGGCCCGCAGTCAGGCAACGGCGAGCCAAACTCACCATCTCGGCGCCGGGTTTTCCACGGCGGGCATGCCAGAACACTCTCGCTCCTGTCGCCCACCAAGACGTCGCAGAACGACTTTCCTGATCAGGCCGGCGGCCAACATGTCATGTCACCTGGTTCGTCGCATGGTACAGAGTCTCCTTATCAGAACACGAACCGGTATCCACCAAACTCTGCCGCGCACTTGTCGCAGCGTGCGTCGTGGGCGCCTCAGTCGGGCCACCAGGTGGTATCTGGCACAGGGCTGCGGCAGGCGGCCGGCGAGCTGACCAACACGCTGTGGAACTTTGTCGAGGATATACGCCAGGCCGCAGTCGGAGAAGAGCTGGCGAATGGCACGAGCGCCAATGGGGTCCCTGGGGCGTTGCGGAACCTGGACCCAGACGATGCCCAAAACACGATCCGCGCAGGCAACACCTCGAGCCGGCCACTGGCATCGCGTGCGTTTGGCGGCGACCTGCAAGACAAGCAGAACACGTCCTCGGACAAGCCTGCCGCCAGCAGCAAGCCGGCTTTTGCCAAGTCAAAGGCTGCCAAGCGCTTCTCCTGGACGCCCCTCTCTGTTGATGCCTTTGACGATAGCGACTGGACCAACTGGGACAACCCGACGGTGGCCTCGCCGCGGTGGAGCGGATCGACGGTGAACGGCCAGTCGACTGACACGGAGCAAGCAGACGAGAACACGACGCCTCAGTATGTATCCCGAGCAGCTCCAGAGGTGATCAACGCTAACAGCTCTAGAAAACGCAACTCGATCCTGTCCTCGCTCTCGCCGTCAGCAAACAAGAACAACGAGCTCTATGCTGCGCTGAACAAGCTGACGCCCGGCAACATCAAGCGGACCGCGACCGATCTCATGAAGGAATGGGAGAGGTCGCTTTCTGCGCCCTTGGATGGGCACCCTGGAGACCATGTCCGTTCGGACTAAAGCCTGCAATGCCTAGGTTTCGAGATGATTTCAGATTGTTTGTTTCCCGCCGACGTTTTCCTGTTTACCAGCGATTGCATCTTCCAACATTACGACTTGACGCATAGAGATGTCTTTGCAGAGACGACAACATTATGGGACAGCTCTGGTTTGAGCTGGTGAGAGGCTGTATTTTTTTCTTCTATTCTGTACTTTTCAGCTTTTCTTCGCTTTTCTTCGCTTCGCTTCGGTTCTTCTTCTTTTCCTTTTCTTCTTTCGTCTTTTTATTGCTTATCTTGCCTCACTGGCACTTTGGGACGTGTTGTATAGCTAGATAGTATCACCGAGAGAGCTCTAATGATAATGAGAAATGGAACTTGTACTCAGTATTGGCAACGTTGGGCACTGTTGCTTCTGTGGATAACGAGAGAGAGCTTCTTATCTGGTGCGGCAATTTTTAATGCATACCGTACATGTACTGTGGGCACTGTAAACAGGTCCCCGCAGGCTGGGCTCCACATGTGCTGGCCCGGCGAATCAGGCAGCGCTGAAGCTCGACGCCGCACTGCCATCGCCGCCAGCCTTTGTCCGCATCCCTCTGGCTTCTCTTGTACTCAGTATCTATCGCTCTACGAGTACTCTTTACATCGGCGCCCCTCCCGCATTGCCTGTCCTCCCTCGATTCCATTTCGTCCATCTCGCGCCTGCATCTGTCTGTCCATCTGCACAGTACAGAGTCCCTCGGCCTCGTGTTTCGTCGTCAATTGAAGCACCGTTTTTTTGAGACTACCAACCTCTCTTTGACAACCAATCTCCCTTGCTCACCTCGCTGCATCACCGCCACCATGTCGGAGCACGTTGGCAAGATCTACTCGGTGTCTGGCCCCGTCGTGGTCGCGGAGGAGCTGGAGGGCGTGGCCATGTACGAGCTGGTCAAGGTTGGCCACGACCAGCTGGTCGGTGAGGTCATTCGCATCAGCGGCGACCGTGCGACCATCCAGGTGTACGAAGAGACTGGTAGGTTTTGTTCTCTGTTTTCTTTTTCTGCGACTGCTCTAACCATTCAGCTGGTGTCCAGGTTGGCGACCCCGTGCTGCGCACTGGCAAGCCTCTGTCGGTCGAGCTCGGCCCCGGTCTGCTCAACAACATCTACGACGGCATCCAGCGCCCGCTCGAGGCCATCGCCAAGAAATCCAAGAGCATCTACATCCCGCGCGGCATTGCCACCAACGCGCTCGACCGCGAGAAGAAGTGGGAGTTCAAGCCCACGGCCAAGGTCGGCGACCACCTTGCCGGCGGTGACGTCTGGGGCATTGTGTACGAGAACTCGTTTGTCACGGAGCACAAGATTATGCTGCCACCCCGCGCGCGCGGCACAATCAAGAGCATTGTGGGCCCCGGCGAATACACGGTCGACGAGAAGATCCTCGAGGTCGACTTTGACGGCAAGGTCACCAAGTACGGCATGATGCAGACGTGGCCCGTGCGCGCGCCGCGGCCAACGACGGAGAAGCTGTCGGCCAGCCAGCCGTTTTTGGTGGGCCAGCGCGTGCTGGATGCCCTGTTCCCCTCGGTTCAGGGCGGCACCGTTGCCATCCCGGGTGCCTTTGGCTGTGGCAAGACGGTGATTAGCCAGTCGGTGTCCAAGTTTTCCAACAGCGACGTGATTGTCTACGTCGGCTGCGGCGAGCGTGGCAACGAGATGGCCGAGGTGTTGAAGGACTTCCCCGAGCTGTCGATTGAGGTCGACGGCCGCATGGAGCCGATCATGAAGCGCACGACGCTGATTGCCAACACATCCAACATGCCGGTGGCTGCGCGTGAGGCGTCCATCTACACGGGCATCACGGTGGCCGAGTACTTCCGAGACCAGGGCATGGACGTGGCCATGATGGCCGACTCGTCGTCGCGGTGGGCCGAGGCGCTGCGTGAGATTTCGGGTCGTCTGGGAGAGATGCCGGCTGACCAGGGTTTCCCTGCGTACCTGGGTGCGAAGCTGGCCAGTTTCTACGAGCGCGCCGGACGTGTCAACTCGCTGGGCTCGCCGTCGCGTGAGGGCAGCGTGAGCATTGTCGGTGCGGTCAGCCCGCCCGGTGGTGATTTCTCGGACCCGGTGACGGCGTCGACGCTGGGTATTGTGCAGGTGTTCTGGGGTCTGGACAAGAAGCTGGCGCAGCGCAAGCACTTCCCGTCGGTCAACACGGCGCTGTCGTACAGCAAGTACACGACGGTGCTGGACCGGTGGTACGAGAAGGAGTACCCCGACTTCCCGCGGCTGCGCGACCGCATCCGCCAGCTGCTGTCGGACTCGGAGGAGCTGGACCAGGTGGTGCAGCTGGTGGGCAAGTCGGCGCTGTCGGACCCGGACAAGATCACGCTGGACATGGCGACGCTGATCAAGGAGGATTTCCTGCAGCAAAACGGCTACTCGGACTATGACCAGTTCTGCCCCATCTGGAAGACGGAGTGGATGATGAAGCTCATGATGGGCTTCCACGACGAGGCGCAAAAGGCCGTGGCCCAGGGCGCGACGTGGGCCAAGGTGCGCGACGCGACGCAGGAGCTGCAGGCCCAGCTGCGCAGTCTCAAATTCGAGGTGCCCAGCGACGGCCAGGACGTTGTGTGCAAGAAGTACGAGGCCATCCAGCAGTCAATGCTGGACAAGTTTGCCTCTGTCGTGGACGAGTAGCGCATTCACGTGTAAGCACGTGATGGATTAGTCAGTGCTCTCTGCGGGATGTACACTGCATTTTATGTTTTGTTTTGCTTTCCTGCTCTTTCTGCTGTTGTTATGCTTATATCGTCTCACATTGCTTGGCATTTGTGATCAATTGCCACTTGTTTCAGATATTTCGCTTGTCTTGGTTATTCACTATACTCTCTATAAGCTGTGACTGAACGGTGTATTGATCGCGAGCGGTATGGTCATCACCAATGGGCAGAAACTGGGACTGTTAGGCAGGCAACAGCGATAGCAAGGCCGGCCAGGAGCGATGGCAAGCCGGCCAGGAGCGATGATGCTGTGCATGTGCCTCTTTCTGTTCTTGGGTGTAAACAGCACAAATCTTCCGGCTACCATGACTCATTGTCGAACAGAGAATCTAACAGAAAGAGAAGGAGCAAGCGTTGTGAATATAAGGCACGGGGTGAGAAGGTGCACACAGCCACACAGCTCGCAAGACATGACGACTGCGAGAGCCTCGACAAATACGCCACCTCTTTGCCTCGTGCTTCAGCCGCATGATTACTGCATCGTTGACAAGGGTGTACAGCAGCCACATTTTGTACAGCAGCCGCATGTGTAACCACTCCGTACTCGAATACAAGCAAACCAGCAAAGTAGCTTCTCAACAATGGTAGATGGTGTGTCTTTATGTAAGTTACAGCTCGTCTTCAAATACATTCAAATACATTTTCATAAGAGTGTAGTTACTAAGTCACAGTTCAGAGCATGCAAAGTGGTTTAAAGGAGTGTATTATACGACGTATCATAATGCAAAAGCAGTCCCATGGACGTGCAGTCATTGCGTAATCATATCCGTCCCAGAGTACCTAGATTAAGAGATATACCAAATCTCACCAGAGTGAGAATATGAAACCATGTCGCAGGTGTGAAGCACCCGCGGCAATAAGAGAGAAGAAGTCGGAAAAGGGTCGGGTTCGTGTGCGGAAAGGAGTCAAAAAGAGAGTAGAAGGGTATATAAGGAAAATGCGCAACACCTAGTTTAGTCATAAATTGCAGGGAGAACTGGCAATTTACAGAACCAGGGCGGCAGCCAGGCCGGCAGCCAGGCCGAAGACGGCCGAGCCGACGTTCTTGCTGGCACCGGCAGTCACGACACCAGCAGGGCTGGTGGTGGCAGCGCCGGGGGTGACAATGGTGCCGGTCTTGCCAGCAGAGCCAGCAGGGGCGGTGGTGGTGCCAGCAGCGCCAGCGGGAGCAGTGGTGGTGCCAGCGGCGCCAGCGGGAGCAGTGGTGGTACCAGCGGCGCCAGCGGGGGCGGTCGTGGTACCGGCAGCAGCGGCGGGGGTGGTGGTGCCAGCAGGGACAGCAGGGGTGGTGCTCTTGCCGCAGTCAGTGGTGCCGACAAGCTCGGTGGTGATGCCGGGGGTGATGGTCACGACCACGGGGGTGGCGGTGGTGGAGGCGTTGCCGTAGCCGACGTTGCTGGGGACAATTGTGGACACAACGGGAGGAGGAGTGTACTGCTTCAGGGTGCAGGGGCAGTCCGTGATGGTCAGGGTGGTAGCCTCGGTGGCGGTGTGCGTCTTGTTCTGGAAGACGAAAGTCGTGGCGGCCGGGCAGTAGGTGGTGAAGGCCGTGACGATCAGCGTCGTCGTGGCATCAGCGCCGGCAGCACCCGTGCCCGAGGCAACAGGGGTGGCGACAACGGGAGCAGTGCCGTTGACGACAGCGCCCAGAGCGACAGAGGCCATGCCGGCCAGGACAGCAACGTTCATCATCATATTGACGGTTTGAAGGGGGGTTGGAAACAACGGTTTAGTTGAGCGAGTGTAATGATATAAAATATCAAGGAAGCAAAAGAGTAGTGAATGGAATTGCTTGAAGCTGTAGTAAACGAGGGAAGTTGTTGGTGAGGAGTGAAGAAGGAAGAAAAGAAGAAGACGATGATGAGAGGAGGGAGGCCGCCTTTTATCAAGAGCAAGAGAGCAGGAGACCGGGCGAGACTATGGAGTCGGACCAACGTTACCGGAAGAGGCTGTCAGTCCAGGGAGGCTACCCTCGAGGGAGGCTACGAGTACTCCGTACTCCGTACCAAACCAAGGGCAATAGGATCACCCCCAGCATGCAGATGGAGCACCGGGCCAAGTCGAAGAACTTTGCCGCAGAACAAGACACTGAAAAGCGGGCCAGCGGGAGTCGCTACGAGATACGATACGAGAAGGGCTGGCTGTTTGCGGATATGGCAGTCAGGGCAAAACTGTCTGAGTCGACGAGATGGCATGTCACTCACTGGGTCATGTCCATTCCAGCAGTATCCCTCGTTTACAGGTATGGATTAGACAACGTCTACAAAGTACACGACGTACGAGTGGTATCTACTGAGTACGAGTATGGTGCCGTTGCCATGGCTTCTCTTGCCTCTGTCTGTTCAGCACCTCCGGTCAAAGGAGATGGCATGGTGCAGTGGGCCTCTCGTGTAAGCTGTCTTGTTTTTCCTTTTTCGACCATAGTGCCGTTCTAGGCTTTAAAGTTGGACAAGCTTGCTTTCTTAGTTTAGGAGAAGGAATGTCGGCTCTCGACTACTCGTGGTATTTGCGCCAATAATCAAATCGAACAATCAGCATCTGCATCTGCAAGGCACCGGCGGGGCGTGTTATTTTTTGCTGGCATGTCAATGCTCGAGTGGTCCGGTTCTGTGGCTCGGGCACGGGCTGCCGCGACCCGACGCACAGAGGTGGAGAAATGCCCGACTTGATGTAACCTGGATGACAACGTCCAAGGGACAGCACCCTAGGGAGGATGACAGCAGGATTATCAGACGACAACAAAGTGCATGACAGCGTCCCATCAAGGATGACGTGAGACATTGTACTCCGTAGGGATAGCAAGCGAGACAACAGGAAAGACAAGAGATCAGAAAGCAGAAAACAGAAACAGAAAATCAAATAAAAAAGGAGATCGTACTCTGTACAAAATCAATAATCCAAAAATAGCCCAAGCGGAGCAGGACCACAAACCACAGACCACAGAACCACAACCAGGACCACTGTACCAGCACCAGAGCACCACAGCTGCCTGTCCGTGCCCGTGGACCTTGCCGTAGAACAAAGGAGGTGTCAGGTACTCCGTACATGGTCCTGGCTGACAAAGCACCAGAACAGGAGGCCGGCCGAATACGAGTTTCGTTTCTTTTGGGTGTTGGGACAAAGAACACTCGACTCTCATGCCGTTCTGCCAGTCAGAAACATTACTCGTAGTCTGCCTCGTATTCGGCCGCACAACATTTTTGCCTTCTCTTATGATTATGCTTATTGCGCCGACCATCTCCGCCCGCGGGTTCCTGACTGCTCTCGACCTCGTGTTGCGGTGGCCCCGATGGGCACTCCGCTCAGGGTCGAGGCCCATGAGTGGCTGGCGGCGGTGAAAGCGAGCGGACGCATAACGGAGTAGTGTCAATGCATGTAAAGCTTAACGTAGGGGCTAAAGTCATCTAACGTCCATGCACGCACCAAAAAAAGACGCCTTTGCATCCACGACAATCAAACCTTCTCCAGGGACCTCCTGAAGGGAGGAGTACCTCCACTGTAGTCCGTACGATAGTAGCATAGCTGCTATTCGAGCACGTCTTCAATACGAGGGCATGGACGGCTGGCATCCTGACGGTGAGCAATACTCGTGCTCCGTAGTGGCCTGTTAGTGCAGTCGCATTCTATGTTCTTTTCTTTTTTTACATTCTTTTCCCTCCTTGTTTTCTGGGTTTGCTGGCGGTACTTTTGCGGCCCTGCCGCTAGTTTTGTACCCAGTTTTGCGCCGGACTATTCAGCGCCTCTCAAGGGAACAAAGCAGAGGGAACGGCTGTCATCGGTTGCCGCCGCTCTCGGTTGCTATTGCATACTCCGTACAGACTTTTCGTCTCCTTGGCAGTGGCAGTCCCTGAATGCGATACAACAGTACCGATTGCGCCTCCCGCTCTGATCGTAGACTACTCCGTAGAACGGCAGGCACAACCCTGATGCACTCGTACGTGCTTTGCAGTAATTGTAGGCCGGACACTGCAAGCCGTGATCGGAACAGCAGACGGACACAGGCATGCGACAGAGCTACCGGCTGCCGGTTGCCGGTTGATTCCAGAAGAATGGTATGCTCTGGTTTTTTCTCTACTTTTTGGTTGTTTTCTTTGTTGCTATTTTTCTCGCTGTTGTATTTCTCGTTTTCAAGTTAATGCATTTTGTTCGATTTTGTTCGATTTTGTTCGATTTCATTTTTCAAAAAAAAGATAACTTATTCTGGTCTTTAAAACTCATTGTCTTCTTAACAAAGCCTCTAGCTTTCACAAACTGGTTTCTTACTATCTTCTTGTCATTCATCCAATTCCTCGCTTTCTTAATTTCTTCTTCATTCTCGTAGATGGCTTCTCTTTCTCTACATGCTTCAATTTACTGCTTCCGCTCAGCGACAAAGAATGTGGACTGAATCATAATCAAGGAAGAGACCCACCACGCTCACCGAGAAAGGGACCCATATATATGCACATTGTGCGACATTATTGGCCAATGGATACAACAACAGCTGTCGCCGTATCGACGGCATCCTTCTATGAGGTACTGATACAAAGAAGCACGTTGAGTCGGATTATGTCTTAAAACTAGTCGGGCTTTCTTTGTCATGCTTCTATGCGTATCCATCATACGAGTTTTGCGATATTCGCGCAACGAGAGTTGGCAGCTAGCGCAGTAATAGAACCACGGCTGCCTCAGGCAACTCTTGGCCTTGTGTCATTACTAAGACTGGCGCTAAAAATAACCTGTGGCGGTGCGGTGATGTAGAGGTGCAGATGACTAACACTTCACGTGATTCCAATGAAGCTACTGGTGTCTGACGATGACGATGACGACAAATGAGAATGCAAAGGGTGTGTCGGTGAACAGAGGTGAAGAGCTGTGGAATTCCACGGGATAGGTCAAAATGTGTGCAAAGAGATCTGAATTGTATGGCAAAGACTGCACCGGATGAACCAGCATAACATCTCCTGTCCTGATGGGCAGAAGCTGTATTCTAGGGTCAAAGTGGTGATGTCTGAAGAGGAGGAAATCTATCTAGGAGGAGGAGGGCCCCAGAAGGGGGTTTTATACCCCTATTCTACTGCGTTTGCTTCACTGCGTTTGGCCACTGCGTTTGCCCTGATTCACTGCAAGCAGGTGGCCTCATGCATCCTCATGCACCCTCCTGCGGTAGCCTAGTAGGCGAGTCATTCACCAACAGGGTGAGTGATTGACAGATCTGGATGACATCAGAGAAGCCTTATATTTTGAAGAAAAAGTGAATAGACCCGGCAGGGTTCAGAGGGAGCAGAGTGAAGGCGGGAACAGAAGACGAAAGCCCAGATGACTGATGCCAGTGACAGTTGCCAGTAAAGATGAGGCCGAGAGCAGAGGAGTGACGCCGTCTGCGAGCATCCGTCGGTGTGCCATGGATTGAAACACCGCCGACCACCTCTGGCCCTCGGTTGACTGCCGCTGCACCTCTACTTCACGCGATATCGGCGATCGAAGCAGAAGGATGCGTTGAAACACCAAAGGATCTGTCGCAGGTGAAGGATGATACGACGACGCGAAGGATGATACCGCATGAGGTTGATCTGGCATTTTCCCTTGATGTTGACCTAGCCTTTGCGTTTGATCTGGCCTTTGCGGATGACCTGGCCTTTGTGGTTGATATGTCCTTGCCAGGCGAGCTGGATACAGAGTGCCTGCGCTGGAAGAATGCTTCCGTGTGGACGAACCACGCACGCGTTTCCGTCGGTGCGGGCCTGGGCCATCTACTGGGGCTTCCTCATCCTCGAGGGTGCCTGATACTGCCTCATGCCAGGCATTTCGGGTTACGGCAAGCCGATATCACGCCTCAACGGCCAGCAGCTTCCCTACTACTGTTCGGCCTACACGAGCTTCTGCCACGGTTGCGTTGTTGTCCTCGTCTGTGCACACAGGACAGGCTCTACAGAGTTGCGTCATGAGCCCGATGAGGTCCACGTCTTGTGCGTTGCATTTTGGTTCCTATTGCTTCTTCAATTTCAAAAAGCATCAGACTGCCAGAATCGTGCGCGTGGTAGGTTACGACATGCCACGAATGAAGGACAGGCTCTACCACGTTGCGTGATGAGCCTGACGACGTCCACGCGCTGAGTGCTGCGTGTTGGTTTCTGAAGTCGGCATGATTGAAGAAAAGCATCAAACGGCCAGCATTGTGCATGTGGTAGGTCACGATATGCCGCGACCACCATGCCGATGGCGCACGCCCTCACCGACCCGTCGGCGTGGTCTGGACATCTCATTCAGAGGACCGCATGCGCCGTGCCTGCTGGTTGATCGCGCTGGACTCGGGTTCCGTGCGAGCATGTCCCAGTGAAGCGGGATGTCGAGTGCTCGCCGCCATGGGATGCGCAGTGGAGGGCAGCAACTGCACACAAGCCCGCAAGCCTCACCGAAGCATCAGGGAGACAGTGTCTGTCTTGCTCTTTCCGCATCGCATTTGTCTGCTAGCACACTTGCACCCAGCCGTCAAGGGCAGCACTGAGAGCCGTGCTTGTTTTCTCTTATGGATGACAGACACATACCTGCCTATGCACAGCCGTCTTGTGCATCACGTTTCGTCCTTGGGCAGAGAACGTTAGCCGAACTTCCGGGTGACTTTAATGGCTTCAGTTGAGAGAAGAAAAAAAAGTGGCAGGAGGGAGGAGATATCTTCCGTTAGAGCCATGGTACCAGGTCCTCCGATACGCGGCTGCCATAGACAGTTGCCTTTTCGTGCACAGCGTCCACCGCGTTCTTCCAGCGCACATTGTCCGTCGTGTTGACCTCAGTCTTTTGCTCAGACGGTTTGTGTACTCTGACATCTTGTGCTCGGGCTGTTGGTGGTTTCATACATCTTGTACTTGGGCGGTTGGTGTACTCAGACATGGTGACACGGAAGCCAAGATGGCACAATACCGTGTACAACCCCAGCGTTCTACGTCCTGAGGATGAGGGCTCATTCATTCTTGTCCATCGCAGCTCAGCTTCACCACCATATATTAGTCCCGGACACTGTCCTACATTGTCCTGTCCCGATGGCACGGCTGGAGACTCGGATACAGAGACACGGACACAATTCCCCGACCGCCCACTACTCCGTACGCAGAGAGACCGAAGAGCCCATCAATGCGCCTTGACCGCATCAGCAGCACCCACCCGAGAGGCGTATGCTGTCCTACTCACGGGCATGATATTGACGCGCCATCGTCGCCCGCAGATATCAATACGCCGACAGCTATCGACGCCGGCAGCCATTGTGCGCCGTATCAGTTATATTGGATACTCGTACTACGCGTGGACATATGTCCGGACAGCCCTGGAGGGCGGCTGGCTGTACAACCCGACGGAGAACCTGGGGGACAGTTTGGGAGGACAGGCCGTCCTGCCGTGCAACCTCCGGTCAACGCCGCCGCCCGTCAGCTCTGGTCGATGTGCACCAGCAGCGTGACCTGGACGTCCTTGTCATGTGCATTGGCTATTAGCCGGGCCCTTTGCCTTTCGCCCTCGCCCTCGTCCTCGCCCTCTTCTATTGCGTTCCTTTTTGCGTGCTGCCTTGAGTCATTTCCCCCGTGGCTTTTTGCGATATTTTACTCTATTCCTAATGTACCGGCACGGTACCCAGCTGCAGGCACACTGTATTCCGTAAAAGGCAACTCGATCTCAGTCGTCAAGTGGAACAAATGACAACTCATCGATGGAGCCAAGGAGCCCGAGCGATGCTGCCAAGGGCAATAACCTTTCTTGTCGTGGACCGGCATCCCTGCATCCCTGCATCCCTGCAAAGACATTCAGAATCTTTGCAAACCTTTTACAATCTCTACTTTGTAAACTACTTGCAGTGGCGGCCGTGCTAACGCTCCCTCGGCTCCAGTTTCCACGGTCTCCAGTCCGCCCTCCGCTCCGTCCGCTCCAGTCCCGCTCCTCGGTCAACGCCCGAGCTCCCAGAGGCGACGGCATGTGACGGGCCAACAGTTCACGGAGACGAGTTAATTTGCATAAAATCTAAAATATTATCATTGTAGTTCTTTTGCTTCGATTACACTGAATAACATTCATGTTATGGTTATTAATTAGTCCATCTCCATGACGATCGGCCACCGGCATTCGCTCGGAGAATGCATCTAGTGGCAAGCCTGCCGACTGTCTGCCCTATGCCGGCTATCGATCAACGGCTACTGCTTTGCTAATTGGTATGCCGGCTATCGACCGGTGGCTGCTGCTTTTCTTATCGGATCCGCCCAGGCTTCCACGCCCGGATACTCGTCATGGCACAAAGACGGCTTGGAGCCCGAAGTACGGCTCGGCGATTCTTTGTTTGCCCGGCTTAGTCTACTCCGTGTCTTGCCTCGGAGCCGGGTCTGTGCTGTGGTGTAATATGTTTTTCCGTCCTTTCTGTTGCCTCCGTTCTAGCGTAGAAAACGGTCAACTAAAAAGGCGTGACTAATGAGGCAATACTTTTATTTTATGTTATTTTATTTTTGATATTTTCGTTGAATTTGTCTGTTATTTTTCATATTCTAACTGTGCGATAATATCACTTACTCCTCATTTTCATAGTGATTACCACACTCTACAGTCATCGTTTTTCCACTCGAATCAATCCATACATTTCTCCATGCTTCTTCCCTTTTACTAAGATTTAGTCAAGGCCTTTATGAGTAAATTTACAAAACTCGGAAGCTGTAGCGCACTGGTAGCGGCCCCGGATGACCGTCTGATGTCTGGTAGCGCCACGTGTTAAGGCAGGGCGGTTGCTTGTGCCTGCAAAAAGGGCGGACCTGCATAAGTAACCTTTTGGAAAGCGGCCAAAATTGATTTCACTGCTGATCTTATCATTATGAGAGCACTGTTCCTGCATTTCACGAGTACGGAGTAGAGGAAAGGGAGTAATCACTTTGGTCTAGGTTATCTCTTTATGCCAACACAGACTCAGCCGCAGTGCCAATCACAGCACACCGCAACGACACTGCAACAACTACCGTCGTGCTATGCCCAAACCATGTGCAGCTTGCCATGCAGCCCAGAGACAACGCACAGGTCAGGGTGAGACGCGGCCTCGGCTGGATGACCCGATGCTGACTGGCACGGCACGGCAGAGCCCACCGGTGAAATCCTCGGTCGTGACAAAAGAAACAACGCAAAAAAAAATTCAAAATAGCGGCTGGTACGGCCCAATAGCAACAGCGTCCATTGCAGAGTTTTTTTCTGTCTTTTTTTCTTCTTTTTTTCATCGTTGCATCTTGTTGCCTGATGCTACGATACCGAGCCGGGCATCGTCCGGTCGGAGCATCTGCTAGGGCGCGAGCGACAGCCATACCGGCCCAAGCGTGTGGCTGCAGCCAAGCGGGGCTTTCTCTCGCTTTTTTTTTCCAATAGTTGCTTTTTTCTTTTTTTTTCTTTTTTTTTTCTTTTGCACAGGCGGTATCTGTTGTCTCAAGCATGTGCCCGAAGCCACCGACTGGAGCGAGCAGTGCTGCCAGCCATCAGAGATTTCGAGTCCTCTTTTTTTAGTGGACTCTAGCGGTCTAGATGCTTGGGCTACGGGGTCATAGTGGGAAGAATTGGCCGTTTGCGAGATTTCTACAGGGAAGATGAGAAAGTGTACGAGAGGATTTCCAGCGGGTGCGATCCTTGTTACGCGATTGGCTGAGTTAAGTGGACCTATAGGGATGCAGTGAGAAAGTCGAGGCATTTATGGGACAGGGTCCAGTATGGGGATGGCTTACGAGCACATTGAGATATTGTGCGGACTCGTACGAATACATTGGTACTGCTACGAGTACTCTTACTCACAGGGTCCGAGTACTGTGTATCTAGGAATACTCGTAGTACTACTCAAATAATGGTGTTTTATGAGTATTGTATGTATCGTTCACAAGCAAGAATCAATATAAGAGATAGTGACGTTGAAAGAAGGCGTTCAGATCAGTAATATGATCTCATAAATCAATGAACTTGAGGAGTACGAGTAAGATGGCCAATACCCAAGGAGAAAAGGGGACCATGAATGATGATTACGAGTACTAGTATTGTGAGGAGTACTCGTACTTCGTAAAGCAAAACGGAGAGTGGAAACAAAGGACCAATGGGAGAGGATGACGATGACATCTAGGACTGACAGGGGAAGAGGAGCAAAATGCATTCGTAAAGTGCTGTTAGAGCAGCGGTGAGTTGGGGGGCGAATAGAAATAGGCCACATAGGATTACAGGGGCCGGATGGCGCTGTGTGGCGTACAAACGGCACGGCAGCACGGGCAGGACACGGACAGGGCGGCAGGGTGGTACTCGTAGGGTGGCAGGGCGGCAGGGCGCGGACAGGGGAGGTGGTGGCCAGGACGTACTCGGTAAAGAAGCTGAAAAAAAAGCCATGACGAGAAATCAGCCACGTCAGAGGAGTTTCGATACGAGTACTCATACGATAGGTTGCAAATCTTGATGCCTTGAATAATTCAGTGTCACAAGCAAGGCATCATTCCAGACAAAGACTGGTTGCTACAAAGATGAATGTTGCCTAGATACAACATGATAGCTTGTTAATTGTAGGAAAACAAAAATAAATAAACGTGAAAAAAAGAAACGAAACCAAAAGAAGAAAACGAAAGAAACAAAACAAAACAACCGAAAGATAAAGATGAAAGAAAGATAGCCATGGCTTACAATGCATTGCGTTCTAGAAGCAGCCCGTTAGGGCCAACTGACTGCTAATTACCCCTCGTCACTGCTGCGGGAGCAGGAGCCGCAGGGGACTTTTGGCGACCGGTAGGCTAATTTCAGGGACTGGGACACTGCGGTTGCGCCTTGTCTCGATGGAGCAGCACTGTACTCACTGTACCGTTGGTACTGTGCAGCGGATCACTCGCTGTAAGTCGCTATTGCCGCATCTGACCGGTAACTCCTCTTACAAGATGATCAGCGTTTCGACAAACAACGTCAACAATAACAATAGCAATAGTCGACACGCCCTGCGGAGAGGTTGTATACATAGTCATCCCTTATTCGTCGTCATTTCTGATGATCTTGAACGAAAAGACGTTTGTCGGATTTGAGTGTTATTGAGATCGACTTGTAGGGCTGCCGGGAATGAGTAACTGCAGCGCTCAGTAAGTATCATGGGAAACCCTTACAGCAACGTGTCTGCAACCGGACAACAACGGCGGATTGCTCAGTAGGATCTGTCAAAGGTAACCATGCAAAGGGTTTGCGCATACGCACTCCATAGTACTCGGTCGGTCCTGCATCCTGTGGCATGCATGCCTGTATGCGGCGTATGTCTTTAGAATCCTCGAGCTACGAGTACCTAGGCATTTAGTCCCCTAGATGAGCATGTTGTCAGTCCTACATATGGTTGTCGTGTTGTCCCCTCGCTACAAAACCAGCAAGCACGAGTAGAACAAAGGTGTATCAGCTTCCGAAAGCATAGATGTTCTCCTTGCTTCTATTGCCGTTGGTCGCTGTGTTGTTGAAAGGGTCTTTGTTATTGACAGTCTCCCTTGGTCGGTTTCAGTTGGTGCATTCATTACCTTTTCCCCTATTACTGAGTATTTTCTTTTTTTCTTTTCTTTTCTTTTTCAGTGCTTATATTCTTTCCTCTCCAGATTACGAGTACATATCCTCAATGATTTTCGTATCGTTTCAATACATCAATTCTCTTCTGTCCGGCCGTAATCACTCTATTCTCTGTCATCGCAGGTCATATGCGACCTTAATTGATGTCATCCCTTGCATGTTCTCTGTAGGATCAAACACCGATGATCCTTCGTCGGCCAGCACACCGTGCCAAACGAGCAGTGCGAACAGCCATTTCAGTGTGCGCCTTTTCTGGTACACAGTGTGGCACCGTTGATTACTCGTTTATCCACACACCCTTACCCCTTGTCTTTCCGTTTTTCCCTATTACTACTCGTACGGAGTAAAGTTTCTTTCTCTTTCCTCGCCCCACACACAGACGCCCCCCCTCGGGAACCCATCCGCACCGGGGCCTTGACTAGTGCAAGGGGCAGGCACCGAGGGGGGCAACCTTCTCGGGTCTGGACCTCGTACCAAGCGACTTTGCACCCTGGTCGACGTACCTGCCTTTCTCGGCCGTCTACCACCAAATCACAACCACATGCAAGTACTGCCGCCCGATCGCGACTTCTGCTTTTGACCCAGTTTTTGTTTTTATCCTTTTTTCTTACACTGAGTTTTTTTTTTTCCCTCTCCTTCTGTTTACGAGTATGCACACCCTGCGGGACTTGTGCTGCTCGTGGACTTCCGCCTCTCCATGCCACGCCAACACATCCTCTCTCTCTGGGGGTACCAACGTCCGAGCAACCCAACGTCTCTCGGCAATGTGGCCCCTCCTTTGCAACCCCCCCTCCCATTTGCATTCCATAATCCCAGGCAACGCGAGTGTCCCTTTTTTTCTATATAAACCCTCGGATCCCCCAGGTATGATCCTGTTTTGTTTCCTCGAATCATCCGCTTCAGTTCATCAACTTTGCAACACATTCCTTACACAGTCTTTCGACTTGTCTCTTGTCTTATTATACTCTCGCTAGTAACCCCGGTGGCTACACTTTGAACATCATCATCACCGTCGCTTTTGCACACGCTCAACAGCACACACGATCAAGACACTGTTCGGACACTCTTACACTCCCTTTCCACACTCCCTTACACACTCCCTTTTACACACTCCCTTTTACACACTCCCACACCGGCAACATGGTTTCATTCCGCTCCGTCGTTGCCTTCGGCCTGGCTGTCGCCTGCGCCAACGCTGAGAACATCATGCGTTTCATTTCCACCGACAAGACAGACCGCACTGTCTACGTCGTCGCCAACGCCGGCATCGAGGGCCATGATCCCATCGATGTCCCCGCTGGCAGCACTGTCGACATCACTCTGGTCGACAGTTTCATTGGCAACGCGTACGCTGTCACCAAGGGCGCCGAGAACGTCCCTGGTATGCTGGCCGAGGTGAACTTCCAGGCATACCAGGGACTCACCTTCTTCGACGTCTCTGCGATTGTCGATTCCACCGACAAGGAGGGCGTCCACATGATGTACCCGGCTGAGTCGCAGTCCCCCACCTCGGGCTGCGAGACATTCCCTTGCGACAACGCCTACTACCTGCCCGACGACATCCAGACCAAGTCGACTGACGAGACGACCATCGTCGTCACGTTGGGCAGCGGTAACGCCACGGACAACAGCAGCTCTGCTGCTTCCTCCAAGAACAAGAAGCGGGCTGCTCGCTACTCGCGCAACCTGGTCACCGGCACCAACTAAGTTGGTTGTTGTCCGTTGTCTCACAGGAGTTGACGCTGGTCTAGACGACCCGTCCTTTTCACGCGAACGAATACCCAACGCCTGTCCCGCTGTGCGAGAGGCCATGACGATGTTACGACCATTTTGAGGGAAGGAGTACCAGGTTACTCCAATGATTTTTTCGAGTGTTTCCCGGAGCAGCCAACGCTTGTGGTCTGAGACCACGCCTTGATGCCGCCTCTGATCTATCGCTTTACTTGGAAACACACGAACTGTTTGGGCCGGTTCCACTCGCTACTCTTTACCAATCTGCTTGTGCCCAAGCATGACCCTTTTTCGTTCCATCTCGAGCAGTCTTTCGCTCTGGTCCCCTCTGAGATTGGCCCTTTTTACTTTTTTGCCTCATACCCCAAGTAGTATACTTTTGTTTCTAGTATATACTTTTTCATCTATAGACTTGAATTTTGAAAACAAACCAATTTGCTATCAATTGCCTCTGTCACCTGTGATGTCCCTGCTTCAATTGCTTACTCGCTGCTTAGATTGCATACTCCGTACTTAACAATATATGCTAGCGGCTAGTTCATCGCAACGCTGCCATTCGGCCAATCCCCATACGGTTTGTTTCATGTTCCATCGTCAAGTTCGTTTCATGTTGCATTCACATTCAGCTCTTACACCTCGGCGGCTGCAAACGGAAGACATATTGCTTCATTCGCTGTCGCTGTTTTGAGTTGCATTCAGATTTACTCGTAGAAACATGATACACTTGTGATGATCTCGGAGATTTGTATGACTTTTGGTTGATCGACTCCCGACTTACAGCCCTGGTCGTCGATCGTCTACTCCGTACGACTCTGCAATGTGGGTTGCTCATTTACCAGTGTGCCGGGCACGACCAGGGCTACGGGAACGATTTCTCCAAGTTGCCATTTTACTCGCAGTGACCCAATTACTCACATAGACACAATTACTCACATAGACACAATTACTCACATAGACACAATTACTCGTAGTGACCCAATTACTCACAGTGACCCGATTACTCACATAGACATGATTCGCAATGTTTACTATTTCGACTCTTTCATCTTCATCATCTTGATGATCTCGATGGATTCTACAGCAAAGACGCCAAGCTAAGCAAAGCAGCGCTATGCAACCAGCATTGCCAGCAAACAGCCAGCAACTCGTCATAGTTGCAACATCGATGTCCGAAAACAGCAACTCGAGCTGCGATCGGATAATCAGCCACACATACGAGTATTGCTTACATAAGTGTGGCAGCGCCCCCGCGTACTGAGTAGAACACACGTCGAAACAGGTTCCGAGGGTCTCGAATCGCTGAGTCGTTTCAAAAAATGCTGAATCAGGGGAGACAAAGGCAAAACGGCTGGTACTATCAAGTAGTTTGGCGACTTGGCGATCTCGTAAGCCTTTGTGCGACTGCAGCAATCGCCATGTCGTCATTTTCTGGTTTCGGAGCCGACCGGGTTATTAATAGCCCACCGCAAACAAGCAAAAACAGAGTAAAGGGAGACAAAAGTACTTGTACTCGTAACTCGCCCCCGATGCTTTGCTGTTGCAGGTGCTGCCCGCATCGGGACCCCTCACCTCTCCCCCCCCCCAAAAAAAAAGATCTGGCCAAGGGACGGTTGTGGCGCCGCACGTTGAGGGTTCTAGAACGTTGTGGCCCCGATCCCGCGTTTTCCATTCACTCTCACTTATCTAAAGTAAATGCCGCCTCGTGTGCGCGGAACCGTTTCCGGAAACGGGAAGGCAGTCGCCAGCGCCGAGCGGCCGAAGCTCAACGGAGACGCTCGGTATCGGGCTGTGCAGTCAACCGGAACCGACTGCGGGACAGAGATGCAAACAGAAGAATGGCAAAACAGACAAACAAACACACACCATGTACATGACATCTTAGGGACACACCTGCTCCTCGACGTGCGCACTGTGGGAGATACATTCGTTGTTTGCAAACAGAGACAATGCAATGCAGGTATGTATTGGCTAGTTTCGGCTTTTGGAGTATCATTCCGCTTTTTGTCGTCTACCGAGTACGACGAGTACTGTGACCGTGTGTTCGTTACGTAAGACATGCAGCACCAATGCCATGTTGTCAGCCCTATGGTCTTTCCATGTGTGGTCCATGTGTGCGTGTAACACAACCCACGATACCCACTTTTCCCTTTTCGGTAGCTATTGACTTCACCTCTTCACAAGTCACATGACCTGGATATTCGAGTAAGACAAACAAATCTATTTTCTTGAAAATCGAATCTACGCTCATGACAGGCATGCTATCGCTATGTAACAAAACGGATGAAATGAAGGGTAATAGCAGAGGACGGAATCGTAGAGCGAGAGCCGGCCTTTGACTCGAGAGGAGACTTAGTGGCGGCCCCCCTTCTTCTTCTTCTTCTTGCTCTTCTCGCTCTTTTCCTTTTCAGCAGCTGCCGGTTTGGGATTCTCCACATAATTCTCGGTAGCTGCAGCCGCAGTAGACGGTTCGGACTCTTCTGGGGTCTTTTCTTGTGCTGTTGCAGAGGCAGGTTCGCCCACATGCTCTTGCGCCGTTGCAGAGGCAGATGACTCTTCCACAGTCTCTTCCACTTCTTGCGCTGCAGGCTCCTCGTCCGCCGTCTTTGCAGGGACGTCGTCCTTTGGAGGCGGAGGGGGTGGCGTGTTGTCGTCGTCGTTGCTCTCCTTCTGTGCATCCTTGTCATCAGGCGTAGGTGGCTTCGAGGCCTCTGACTCTTGAGGCTTAGGCTCTTCAGCCTCGTCCTTCTCCGGTGTCTTGATGGGTTCGTTCACGGCCTCCACCTTGCTCTGCTCTACAGCTGGTGCCTTGTCGACGGGCTTCGCTTCCACCTTGGGCGATTCCACCTTGGCCTCCGCCTTGACCTCGGCCTTGGCCTCGACCTTGACCTCTGGAACAGCCAATGCGTCCTCCTTGGCCGAGTCGGTTGCCGAGTCGGGCGACGTCTTTCGCGGCACAGGGGGCGACGCAGGCTTTGGCGGCGGTGGCGGGCGTGCGGCTGGTGATGGAGCGCGCCCCGGTGATGGAGCGCGCCCCGGCGATGGTGTGCGCCTTGACCCCGGTGGCGGCGCAAGCTGCTGCGGCGGCGACTCAATCGTCTTGGCCTGCACAATGCTAACCAGGCCCTCGCCCGTCGCATCAAAGCCGTCAATCTTGGACAGCCGGGTCTGGAAATGCTCCATATCGCGGAGCATACTAGGTTGTTAGTAAGATGACGTTTGAACAGGATTGAAGAGAACCCACTTGTTCCGACCTCGGGCCGTCTTGACGTGGGCATTCTTGAGAACCTCGCCCAGGTGCTCCGTGTAGCTGGCAAAGACCGACACCATGATGAAGCGCGCCGTGTGGCCGGGCAGGACCTCGGCCAGGTTGCGGTGCAGCAAAATGGTCTGCTTGGCCAGCGTCGTCATGTACGAGTGCACGCCGTCGGCGTCGTCGTCATTGTCCCAGGTGATCTTGGCCATGGTGGCCGCGTGCGCCTTGGCGCGGCTGCTCATAATGTCGACGACCTTGTCGTAGATGGTGTTTTGGTGCTCCTGGAACAGCCGGCGCACGCGGTCAAAGTCGCCCATGAGGCTGCTGCTAGTGCTGTTGTTGTTGTTGTTGTTGTTGCCGCCGCTGCTGTTGCTGTTGCTGGACGCCTGGGAGTTTCCGCCGGCGGGGCCGACGCGGCGGCGCACAAACTCGCGCACGTACGGGATAATGGTGGCGATAAAGGACAGCGCCTGCGACGCAATGGCCAGGTGCTTGGTGGTAATGTTCTTGAGGCCGGCCGAGATGCGCGCGCCGGCGCCCAGGACCATTTGCGTGCACCGCGAGTTGAAGATTTGCAGGTACTGCACAATGGCATTGGCGACGTCGGGTGTCATGATGGGGATGGCGACCGCGAGGTGCATAAACTTGGCCATGCCTTGCAGGCACAGCACGGCCGACACGGGCACGGCAAAAGGTTCGCCGTCAATGGTGGCGGTGCGGGCTTTTGTCTTGGTCAATGCAGGGTCGGCCGGAGGCGGTGGCGGTGCGGCACCTTCATTGTCGCTATCAGCGTCATCGTCATCCGAGTCGCCCGACGACGGCGGGTGCCAGAGCATGACGTCGGCGGTCCAGGCATCGGCGTCCTTGGTGCTGGCGTCCAGGACGCGCTGCAGCACCCTGGTGTCGTGGTCGGTGAAGTCCTTGGCGGCCCACTGGTCCTTTTCCATCTCCTGCGCAAGGCGCTGCTTCTCGGCGTCGCTGTACTTTCTCATAAACTCTTTAATCTGCGTGTTGACGACGTTTTTCAGCACGGTGCCGCTGCGCCCGGAGATGGCCTCGCACTCATTGGCAAAGTGCAGGTTGAGCGTGAAGTAGCGCAGGAACGGCACGAGCGGCAAGCCCTCGCTCTGCTCCGACCGCACGCGCAAAATCTTGACCACCTTTTCCTGCGCCACGTCGACGGCCTGGCTCACGAGGCTGCTAATGTCCAGCGCCGTGTGCACCTGCTCCTGCGCGGCCATACCGGCGTTGGAGATCTGCGGCACCTTGCGGCCCGACGGGCTGAGCAGCGGCGACAAGGGGTCGTCGCCGGCGGCATCGTCGTCGCCAATGTCGCTCGCGGCGTCGAGCAGCACGCGCGCCTGCGTCGTGGCCCGGCGCAGCACCTCGGTGATCGTCGTGTACACCTTGATCAGCATGTCCTCGGCGTCTTCGCGCTCCAGAGCCCGCAGGTTCCGGGCCAGCGCCGACGACTTTTCTTGCTGCGACAGCGCCCGACCACCGCCACCGCCGCCGCCGCCACCGCCGCCGCTCCGGCCGCCCGCGCGAGAACTGCTAATGGTCGACGACGACATGACCGACTCGTTGTCGTCGTCGTTGGCGCTGGGCAGGGGCCGGCGGATCACACTGCGAATCTCGCGCAGGACGGCCTCGCGGAACACCTGCGTGGCGGCCGGAATGTGCCTGGCGCGGTACAGGCCCGTCAGGATGGGCAGCAGCTCGGCCTTGAGCTCGTCCGTCGAGGCCAGGTACGCTGGAAAGGCCGAGGGGTCGCGGCTGTGGCTGCCGCGGGCACGTGCCGACGCGCTGTTCCAGCGCATGAGCACCTCCTGCTTGGAAAAGGCCTCGGCGTGGCGGCGAATGTCCTTGATCAGCAGCGACACCAGCCGCGCCTCGTAGGCCTTGCCGATGCGGTAGCGCAGCGATGCCAGGTCGTTGCTGACACCCTGCAGGGCCGTGGCGCCGCGCAGGTCGCGCAGCGGGTAGGCCCGGGCTTTCTGCTTGAGGTCGGGTTCGCCGGCAATCAGCTTGTCGAGCGCGTCGATGCCGTCCAGCGCCTTGTCGACGTCGCCCGCGGTGACCAGCGCGTCGCACGCCGACAGCTCCGACACGACGGCCTGCAGCTGCATGACGGTGGCGTGGAACTGCTGGATGTTGTGGCGCCGCCGCTGCTTCTGCACAATGTCCAGGCCGCGCGCGGTGATCTCGTCGTCGAGCGCGTTGAGCTGCGACCGGATAAACTGCACCTGCGTGACCGAGTCGGCGGCCTCCATGTGCAGCTCCTTGAGCGACCCGAGTGCGGTGAAGAAGGCCGTCGACGCCGTCGAGATGGACGAGATCAGGTGCATCTCCACCGTGTCCATGTACCACGACAGCTTCTCCTGCAAGATGGCATTGGTGCCGAGGGCCTTGCGCGGCGCCATGCTGCCGCTGTCACCGCCGTTGTTTGCTGCGGCCGTCGACGGGGGCACCACCTCGGACCGCTCGCTGACAATATCAAAGGTGCGCGGGTTCTCGAGGTGAAAGTCCTCGTCAAAGTAGACGTTGGGGATCGTGGACAGCGGCGGCGGGCCCATGTTGGCGCGCCGGAACCCGCCAGCGGCGCTGCGACGCACGGGACTGGGCACTTCGGCCGACGAGATGGACGAGATGGACGCCTTCCGCGTCCTCGACGTCCGCTGCGAGCCGGGCCGAAGGAGGCTGTCGCTGTCGGCGAGATCGTCCTTGCTGCTGGTGCGCCGTGGTGCGCCGCCGACGGTCGTGGCCGCCTGCTCGTCCTCGCTCTCCTTGACGCGGCGCAGCTGCTCGTGCAGAGCGCCGACCTGCGTCAGGTAGGCGGCAAACTCGGACGGCGCAATGTGGTCAATGTTGGTCAGGGTGACGGGGGGGATGTCTTTGGCTGTCGGTGGCCTGTGGGTGCTGGAGACCGGGGCCACGGTGTGTGGATGGAGGCCGGTGCGGATGATGGGTGGCCGAAGAAGCGCAGAGATGGCTGTCGTGTCAGCATGAGTATTCGTTTGGGGCAGAACGTAGAGCAGAAACGGAGCTGATCCAGCACTTACCATTGTGTCCAATCTCCTGGACAGACTCGCTGCCGTGGACTGTGTCGAGGCCGCCGCCGATGGAGGTCACGGAACTAGCTATGGACCCCCGGCGCTGCCTGTTATGCTGCCTGGCATAGTCGGGCCGGTGCACGGTGTTGGTCGACGAGGACTGGCTGTCGACCGACTTGCGGCCTTCGGAGCTCGCAAACATGGCTCAGGGCCTCCTGGATGGACGGGTCCAGGACGGCAGGTCGAGGCACGGGGCAGAACGTGGCATGTAGGCAGAGCTCGGGCGAGTACAAGCAGAGCGCGAGGCCTGCGGTGGGATATGCTGTCGTGGGATTTCGGGTTGTATGTATCGCCGACTGTCTTTGCGCCGTCGCGTCGTCTCTCGAGATAGTCGAGAGGGTCGTGGCAGTGCAGCGCGCACTTGATTTCGATCGCGTCGGCAAGTAAAGCTGCACAGCTATATTCCTGTTAATTCGTCTGTGCAAGGGCAGTAGCAGCGCTGTCGGAAGCCGGCGTGAGGACGGCGTTGCCGGTGTTCGTTGCGGGTGCATCGGCCGGCCAGCTGGAGCTGTTGGTGACAGCAGGGCGTTGCGAGTCTGGACCCACAGCCCGAACGTCTCGGAACACGTGACTACGCGTGTCTGATTCGGGCTAGCGTTGCTACGGACACTGCATACGATATGCACTCCGCAGCAGCTAAGCCCCATACGGAGACTTGGACGGAGTTAGCAGCTGCTATCGCGTGTTGTTGGATCGAGGCGTCGGCACTGATGCTATGAGCTCACTCTCCTTGTCCATGCCTATCATATCCAAGACATCACAAGGACTACCTGCGGATTTACAACTCGCATTAAAAAACCCGTCATTGTCGGTGTACGTAATGTGTCGCGAACCACATATTATGATGTCTGTCAACAATGATGTCTGACAGCATTAGCTGCCGGTATGTGGAACGCATTTGACACGGAGCTGTCACCAATAGTGGCTTTCCATCGAGGCTAAGGACCGACGGTCAGTGGGCTATATGACGGATTAGAGATTAGATTGGTCTATGAAAATGCAATGATACATGAAGCAAGTAAAAATATGGTACATGGGAGCAAAAAGCAAATGAAAGATGGCACATGAAGCAGATCAACAGACAAATCGTACAGAAACGAATCAAATCAGCTACTCAGTCAACATGATCATAATGTCCTCGGCGGCACGGCTGGTGCCCTAGATCCCACCAGCCTTGTAAGACTCCACGATCGGCCGCGCAGCAGGCACGGGCTGGCGCTTGACGCCCACGGTCTCGTGTCCGATGCTGGGAGGCAGCGTCGCCGGGTCCGCCAGCATGGAGGTCTTGACCACAGGCGGTGCCGGTGCCGGTGCCGGTGCCATTGTCTTTGCCGGAGCTGACGCCATTGCCGGTACGGACACCGGTGCTGACACCGAAGCCGGCGCAGAAGACACGCCGAGAGCCGCGTCCAGGCTGTCGTAGCCCAGCAGCTGCAGGACCCATGCGCCCGCGAAGTAGTAGGCCACGGCCGCCCACGCGAAAGCGACCAGGGACAGGCCCGTCGCGATGCACACGGCCGGCACCAAGAAGACGAGCAGGCCGAGCCCGGCCCAAAAGATGAAAATGGCCCAGAACACGAGAAAGCTAATGGCCGCCCACAGCGCCGCATAGCCTGCAAAGGCGGCCAGGGGTGCGGCCACAAACGCGGCCCACGTCAGCACGAGGCCCAGCAGCAGCGGCTGGTCGCGGTACATGACGGCGATCCAGCGGCCCAGGCCGGCCGTGCGGTCGCGGCCGAGGACGCGCTGGACGGCGGCGTGGCCGTAGTCGACGGCACCGACGGCCATGTTGCGGGCGATTTCAGTCATTTTTGTATGAACGTGATGGCGAGGTTTTTGTTTGTATGAATGAATGAATGAATTGCAAATGCAGATGGGATAAACAACGACGCAAGGTATTTGAGTGTCATTCCTTGTGGAGTGTCTCAGCTGGCGACGACTCGTACGCTGAATGCAGACGAGTACGTACACATTTTACCCCGTACACTTACTCAGCCCATTCCCCATTGCGTCATACAGTGAACCAGCCAGTGTATCTCCGGCCTCGCGCTGGGCTATATAGCTGTCCCTCCTAACACGGAAATTATCGGAAGTGCTGTTGGCAAGATGGCCGAGTGGTCTAAGGCGTTGGATTTAGGCAAGACGCGCTGCTTCGGCAGCGTTTTTCTGTTATAAATTCCTCCAATCCGAAAGGGCGTGGGTTCGAATCCCACTCTTGTCATTTTTTGAGCCATTCGGGTTGTCTTTTTGGTGCGTGTTGGTGATAATGTTGTTCAATGTTGTTTATCTTTTTGGACATTGGACTCACTTTAAAGCGGTCTTGGAAATGATTGAAACCTTGCCCTTATTAGAAATAATTCTATGAAAACATGACCGTAGAGAAACAGAGCCAAAGAACTGCGTGACCCTTTGAAAAAAGAAAACAAAAGAGACAGAATGAGAAAATGAAACATGAAGAGAAAAAAGAAAAGAGAAAACGCGAATAGAAGCTACCAATACAAGAAGGAATGTAAAAGGAAATGTCAAGTACGCCATACAACCACTCACGCCCCGTCGGCAATGGCCAGACGCTGCTTCGTCGTCTTGGCCTTCTTTGCCGGCACCTTCTTCTTCTTCCCCCGTGCATCGCCCGCCGCCTCACCCGACGCCCCGGCCCCGCCCTGCTTGCTGCCGTCGTCAAAATGGCCCTCGCCCTCGTGGTACATGTCGTCCAGGCTGCCGCCGTCGCCGTCCGCGTCCGCATGCGCTGCTGCTGCCCGCTTCCGCTTGCCGCCGCCGCGCTTCTTCGTCTGCTTCTCCAGCTCGCCGCTCTCGGCCATTTCCTTTTCGCGCCGCTCAATCATCTCCGCCTGCTCGTCGTCTGCCAGCCACATGGCAATGTCGCGGTTGCGGTTGTTCTCCGGTGCCCGCCGGCCCGAAAAGTCCACGCCGCTCGACGCCGCACCGCTGCCGCCCGAGATCACCACGCGCTGCACCTCCTCCTTTTGCATCGCGCGCTTGCGGATCCGCTCCTCGATCGTGCCGCGCGTAATCAGCCGGTACACCGTCACCTGCCGCTTCTGACCCAGACGATGCGCACGGTCCATCGCCTGCGAGTCGATTGTCGGGTTCCAGTCCGAGTCGTAGAAGATGACCGTGTCCGCCGACGTCAGGTTGATGCCCAGGCCACCCGCACGCGTCGACAGCAGGAACACAAAGATCTCTGGCCGCGTCTGGAAGTCGTGCACCGTATCACGTCGGTCCTCCAGCTTCGTCGAGCCGTCCAGCCGGCAGAACTTGTAGTTGCGGTACGTCAGGTACTCCTCCATCAGATCAATCATCCGTGTCATCTGGAAGTACAGCAGCACACGGTGCCCGCCCTCCTTGAGCTTGAACAGCAGCTCGTCCAGCTTCGCCAGCTTGCCCGAGTCCGTCACAAACCGCCGCATCGACGGCACCGAAATGTTGGTGAACCGCTTCTTCTCCACGTCGGGCTCCGGCAGCATTGCCAGCGGCGGGTAGTCGTTCCACGCCACCTTGTTTGCGACAAGCGCCCGCTCCTCGACAGCATTGATGCCGTAGAGTGCACGCCGCACCGGGATGCTGAACAGCACACCCTCCTGCTCAGCCACCGTGCTGCGGCTGTTGCACGACAGCACAATGGGCGGCGCCGACGTGTTCTCGCGACCCGCCGCCTCCACGCGTGTCAGGCCCGTGTTGTTGTATGCCGTCCGCGCCACGTTCATCAGCGACTCGAGCACGCCCTCATTAGTGACGTCGGCAAGGGCCGTGCGGTCGTTGCGCTCGCGGATCGCAAACAAGGCGTGCGCCGATGTGAAGCCATCCACGTCATCGTAGACCGCCGGCAAGCGGCGTAGGCGTGATGTCAGGGCCGGCGACGACGAGTGTTTGCTCAACAGACGCACGCTGCGTGTAAAGATGTCGTCGTGCGCGGCGCGAGATGCCTCACCAGCACTCGTGTCGGCAAACCGCAGCCACGAGAATGCGCCGTTGGCCTGCTCGCTTTTTTGAATGTGCTCCGGCGTCCAAATGTTCATCAGATGCTTGAGGTATTTGTTGCGGAAGCCAGCGACAACATTCTCGCGGCCCGCCTGCTGCAAGCGGCCGCCCTCGCGGTCAATGAGGCGCGGCACCTTGTACTCAATCATGCTGCGCGCCGAGTAGCCGACCGGCACGTTGTTGCCCTCGCGGCTAAACGACGCCGTCTCGGCAAAGTAGCTCATCGAGTAGGGCGATGCCGTGTCGGCACGCTCAAACAGGTCGGGGTGGTTGCACACCTTGCGGAACTGCATGACGAGGTTCATGAGCGTCTTAGAGTCGTTGTCGTCACCCAGCGTCGCCTTTTCCACCAGGTCCATAATGTTGATCTGGTTGCGCAGGTTGGCGTAGTAGGCGCGCTGCCGGTACGTGAGGTCGCAGAACACGTCGAGCTCAATCTTGTCGCCGAGCTCCTTTTGCACGTGCTTCTTCACACGCCGCAGCATGAACGGTTTCAGAATCATATGCAGCCGCTTCAGCTGGTCCTCGTTAAGCTTCGTGTTGCTCTGCGCGTGCGACTCAATGTCCTTGGAGAACCACTCGCTAAACTCATCGTGCGAGTCAAACAGCGACGGCATGATGAAATGCAGCAGCGCCCACAGCTCCTGCATGTTGTTCTGGATCGGCGTGCCCGTCAGCAGCAGACGGTTGCGGCAGTGGTAGTTGAGCAACACCTTCCAGCGCGAGCTCTGCGAGCTCTTGATCGCCTGCGCCTCGTCCAGAATCATGTACTGCCACCGCATCTTGGACATGAACGCCACGTCCGACACCACCAGCTGGTACGACGTCACGAGAACGTGGAACTGCGCGTCCTTTTTGTAGATGGGATGCTTGCGGTCCCAAAACTTGCGCAGCACCTTGCGGTCGCTGGCCGAGCCCCAGTACGGCAGCACCTTGAAGTCGGGAACAAACTTGTTGATTTCCTGCTGCCAGTTGTGCAGCGTCGAGGCCGGCGCGACAACCAGGTACGGGCCCCAGATGTCGTGCTTCTCGGCCAGGTACGCCATGACGGAGATGGACTGCACCGTTTTGCCGAGACCCATCTCGTCGGCAAGAATACCGTTGATGCCCTGCTCGTACAGGTTGACCAGCCAGTTGAGGCCCTTGAGCTGGTACTCTTTGAGCTGTGCATTGAGCAGCTTGGGCTGCTCAATCTCCACGTCGCCCATGCCGGTGGGGTTCTGAAAGTTCATCTCGCCCTCCTCGTCCATGTCGTTGAACTCGCGCGCCTTTTGCTGGGCCTCGGCAATGGCGTTTTGCGCATTGGCCGCGGCGGCTGCGCGCAGCTGGGTCTCGTCTTCCGCGTCAAAGTCGAGATCCTCAAAATCAGTGACCTTGGCAACGACACCAGCTGGCTCGTTCACATTGAGGCCAGTTGTGGCCGACTCTGCGCCGGCGGCACCGCTTGCAGTCTGCTTGGCGATTTCGTCGGGATGGTCGGTGCTGCGTTCCACCTCGTCCGTCTTGATCTTCTTGCCAATGAAATGCGAGTAGAGCTCCGTCTGTGAGATGAGGAAGTTGAGCTTGCGCTTCTGCCGCGCGGCTTCGCGGTCGGCTTCTTCCTTGCGCGCATTCTCCAGCTCCTGCTTCTCGGCGGCCTTGCGTTGGTCGCGCTCCTCGCGCTCGTTGCGCTTCCAAAAGGTCATCATGTCACGCATGACGCGCTTGGCACGTGCCTGAAGATCCTTGTTGCCCTTGTTGGTGCGAAGCTGCCAGCGCTTTGCTTCCTTGGAGGCCAGCAAGGCCGTCTTCTTGAGATTGGATGCCTTTGTCGAGTACGAGTCGGTGGCCAGGCGGAACGTCTTGCTGACATCCTTGCGCGCGAGGTCGCGCCAAATTTGCTCGTAGATCTGGTTGAAACCCTTGGTCTGGTACGGGTCCTTGACCGGTTCGGGTTTACGGGACACCTTGATGATGGACTCCTCCATACCAGACATGTCGTCGCGGCCCACATCGTCGCGGCTCGAATCCTTGCCGGCGCTCTTCTTGAACTTGATGCGAATCTTTGCCGTCTCCTCTCTCGAAGGCGGGGCCTCGCCTGCGTCAATAGCAGCCTGTGCCGCCTCGGCATTCTCCTTCTCCAGCTGCTTTTGCTCCTTGGACTTCTTAGGCCGAGCGCCGCCACGAGTCTTGCCTTTAGCCTTGCCATTCTCCATATCGGTCCCTTGGAAGGCAGACATACTGCCCCCCTCGAGGTTGAGCTCAACAGCGGCATTGCGGACAGGGCCCTTGATGCCCTTTTGCAGAATGAGCTTCGTCTGCTGAGCCTTTTTGTTAGCCCGCTCAGCTTCGCGCAACAGCTTCTGCCGCTCGTGCTCGTCTTGGGCCTTGGCGGCACGCTCGAGAGCAGTCTTCTTCTGCTCGAGCGTAACAGCCATGGACTTTTCTCTCCGGCGCTTGCGCTGCATGTCCTTCTTGCGCTCCTTTTCTGCGAACAGCTCCTGCTCGCGCACCTCTTGAAGAGCATCGTCGTAGTAGATTTCGTAGAAACGCTTGGATCCAAGGCTGCTGTGTTCGCCCAGGCGTTTGGCAAGAGTCTCGGACAGATCACCACGACGCGAGCTGCCGAGGTAGGCCTCGCGGTTCAGCATGCTCGACTTGTGGCGGTGCTGCCGTTCCTTCCAGACCTGCTGCTCTTCCTCGTACTCGGACGTGTCAAAATACTCGTTGGGATCATAGTCGTCTGTGGTGTCCTCGAGCGTCTTCAAAAAAGTCTGGACACCCCTTTCAGTCGACGCGGCTGAGGATGGCGATGGGCGCTTCTTTTGCACGCCATTTGGGCCACGTTTGGCAGGCACACGAGCATCGGGCGTTGAAAGCTTTGTGGAGGCGCGGCGAGGCGTTTTCAATGGTGTTTCGGCCAAAACAGAATCACTCTCCTTGTCGAGGTCCTTGACTTTTGCGCTCGACACGCGCGGCTTTGCTATCCGGCGCGGGGCGCGAGCTTTTTTGTCATCTGATTGGTTGAGCTTGAGAACGCGAATGCCTCTGCTTGCAGCAGAGGACTCCACGTCGCTCTCGACAGGAGCAGGTGGCGGCGACTTTTGCTTGCTTGTTTCGACCGGCGGCTCGGTGTTGGAGAGGATGCTGGAGAAGGACATTGGGTCGCTGCGCTTCACAGTCTGCGAGGGAGGTGTTAGAACAGCCAAACCAGCTAAACCAAAGAGGTGACCAGTAAAGATTCAGGACCTACACTTGCAGGAGCGGGCGCCTTGGCTGCAGTCGGAGAATCGCCTCTGGCGTAAGGAGAGGCAGAATGGACCGAAGTGCCATTAGGCGGCGGAGAGCCGTGGACACCTGAGGGCTGCCGTAATGATGGCGAAGCCATGATGTGCTGTGCTGTGGGAGAGCCCGAGACCGGCAGTGCGGACGCGGTCGTCGGCGAGTGGTGGGAAGACGCAGCTGTTCTCGAGGGATAGCCGTAGGTGTCGTGATGCTATTGATGGAACAAGATGTCGTGTCAGTATGATGTGCAGCTAGGTGCAAACAAGAGGTAGTAAATGGAGACTGGGATAAAACGCGTCGAGTCACGATGTCGATGGTGGTAGATGGTGCAGGGTGGTGATGCCAAAGGTCGCGATGGAAGAGGTGCAGGAAAGAGGGGATGCACAATGAGAGAATGGTAGAAAGAGAAGAAAGGAGGTGCTGAGTAGGATAGCAGCAGATGCAAAAATGAGCGACGGGAACAGAAACGCGAATGGTTGAATGAATGGGCCAATGATTAAGTGGAGGCGGCGGACGAGGGAAGGTAAAAAAGGGAGCGCAAGGGAGTTTGGGAAATAGGGCCAAGGTGATCGTTGGAGCATTGGTGGCGAGCGTGGATGATGAGACAGGGCGGAGAGCGTCAGGCGCGAACCCAGAAAATGCCACGGCACCAAGCCAATCTTGGAGCCAAGCCACCCAGAAATGGTGATTGGCGTCACAGGAAAAGAACATGCATATGATATGATATGTCTGAGCCGGACTTTCAAGCTGCGCTCGGCATCTGGAAATACTGACTCGACAAGCAAGGCGAATGGAGAGGGCAGCGAAAGAACGCGACAGCAAAAGGGAGAACAAGGGGAGGCCAATGCGATTAGGGGACAACGCGCAGCAAAGACGCGAAGATGTCGCACAAGACACAAGATCAAACACAGTGGCCGACGGCAGGAAAGACAAGGATGAGGAGGACGACAAGGAAGGATACAAGGAAGGATGGGAGGAGCAGGCATGGGGAGGGAGATCACGTCGCAAACATATCGCGAAACTATATCACAAAACTCACTCGGACAGAGGGCGACAGCGCAGCGGCTTCGGTGGTGTCGGTAAGCGGGTCGTAGAAATGGCCCTTTTTGCGCTGCGCCGGGAGCGCGTCGGCGTGGGCGTGCATCGGCGACCGGGGACGCGACACGGCCGCCCCGTTGTTAAGCAGGTTGGACACGGCCGGGCCGACCGACGCGGGCGACACAGCTCTGGCACTGGCGGTGATCGGAGACGCGCCAGGCCGGTACTCTGGGTTGGCGGGCGACCGCAGGGCAAAGCCGTCGTGGTGCTGGAGCGAGTCGTGTGCGCGATGGGAGGAGGAGGAGGTCGAGGAGGCGCTGTAGTGGTGCGCCGAAGCAAGGTTCGACGCGGGTTCTGGGTTGAGGATATCAATGGCCCGTCGTCTGTGGTCGCCGGCGTCGCTGTTGTTGGACGCAGTCTCATCGGTGGAGCGGCCCAGCACCGTCGAGCGGAAGCTGTTAGGATCCATTGTTGTGTGGGTGAAGTTGTACGGAGTACTCGTAGATAGATGCCGGCTGGTTGCCTCGTGATGGTGGTCGTGGTGACGAGGCTATGTACGGGCCAATGGCAGCAGAGACTAGCAGTCGCGACGACGAGCAGGTCCCTGGAGCAAGACGTGAAGCGCAGCAAAGAGCAAAAAAACAAAAAGAAGAAGAAGAAAACAACACACGAAACGAAACGATAGAGGAACAAAGGAAAGGTGGTCAAGGCGGACCCATCAGCAGGTGGCGATGCCGAAATGGTACTCTTGAGTGCTGTGTTGAGTGCTGGCGATCGGCACTGTTCGTGAAGCGCGACGGGGGGCTGTGGGACAGCGCGAGGTCTGGGGCTGGTCTCGAGGCCAACGTGATCGCCCAGGCCGAGGGCAGAGGAAGGAATGCCACGGAAGGCTTCAGCAGCTGCAGGCAGATGTCACCATGGAGGAATGGCAGAGATTGCAACAGCAGTCGCGTGATTTCGTGTCGTCGTCGATACGCTTATTAATATGGTGTGTTTTGTGCGGCTCTTACAGGGCGTTGACGATGTTTACACAGGTGGTGGTAGTGGTGATGGTGGTGGTGGTTTGAAGATGGAAAGATGGAATCGAAAGACGAGATGCAGGGAGGAAATTGAACGATGGGTGATGGCGGTGGAAACCCAACAAAATCATCCCCGAGTGACGCCCTCTTTTTGGTGCGCCTTCTCGGCGAACTTTTTTTCTGCTCTTTTTTGGCTCGCTCTTCCTCCTTTTTCCCTCTTCTGTATGGCTCTTTTGAGAAGTGAGCTATTCTGGGCTCCTTCCCTGTCACCCGGCCGCGAGTACCATGTACTTGCGATTGCACCCACTTTCTGCGCGTCGAGCAAGTCCTCCACCCGCAGCCGCTTGTACACCGGGATACCTCGTGTACCGTTTGTCCCCGTGTTTCCTCCTGCCGTATGATGCCTACTGCAGCTGTTTATGAAGGCAGCTCCTTCCGGTAGGATACCGAGCACGTCTTGCTGCAGAGTCGCGCCTGCCTTGGCGTGTTTAAATATCGTGCCACCTTCTAAGTTCTCTCATCGCTCTTTCCTTGCGTAGCACCTCGCGCCTTTTTTCTCGTCGTATTTCGGCAGACCTGACTCGATCTCACCTTCCTGATCACTCTCGACTGGTACGAGTACTCTGTACTTTTGATGCCTCGCTCGTTCCGTCCGAGTACTCAGTAGTTGGGGCCACGCCGCATGCCCCCGGCTGCTCCACCAATGACACACGTCGAGGCACGTCTTACGTCCTGTGCAACCATGACGCTAGAGAGTCCACCCCCATCTTTCCTGTTTCGGACATTGTGAGAAATCCAGCAAGATGAATCGGATCCAGATACGAGGGCATTTCATGTCCCCGCGCTTTGCCAGCATTCTCCATGCTTCAGCACGAGTACTCGTACTTCGTACAGCCCCCTAAATCCACTTTGCTTTGTCAACGCTCGTTCCTGCTCTTCCCGCCAGAACGTCCCATGACTTTCTTCTTAGTCTCTTTGAGTGTCCGTTGGCTCAACATGGATGAACCCAAGTCACCATAGTGATTAATAATATGGCAAGAAATCATGGCACAGCACACCAATAACCTGTGCAGCTTCTAGGGCACAAGCCTACGAGTACAACCCAGCAAGGCGCATCGGAGCAACAAAAGTGGACAGCACGGCATGTGCATCTGGTCGGGCACTGCCCCTTTTCGACCAAACGTTTCAATCCAAGCCATCCATCCATCCATCCTATCATATCACGTGCATACTGGAAACAAAAAAGAACATACTTTTGCATCCTGCCAATTTTAACTCTATGTAAGGTGAGAAGTAAAGGCACGCAGGGAAAAGAATAGAGCTTGGAGATAGCCTGACACGGGTGATAACAAAAAAAGAAAAACAGGTCGGATAAAATCAAAACACCCAAGCAGCGTCGTCCCGCTCTATAATCTAGTCGTCGTCGTCGTCTATGCTCTCCGCTTACACAGCACCGGCGGTGATCATCTTTTTCCGCAGGTAGTTCTTGTAGTCGGAGATGGTGCCGTCCCATACGCGGATGGTGCGGTTCTCGCAGACCATGATCTGCTTGGCAATCTTGTCGAGGAGACTGGGGGGTTAGCACACGTAAGATATATATGATAAGAGGGGAGAACTTACCGGAAGTCGTGGGACACAACAACGACACCACCGCTAAAGGCGTTGATGGCGTCTGCCAGACTGTCAATGGTGGGAATGTCCAGACCGTTGGTGGGCTCGTCAAGCAGCAGCATGTTGGGGCTCTCAATGGCGAGCACGGCAAAGACGATACGCGACTTTTGGCCGTCGGACAGCGTGCCGATCAGCGACGTCTGCGACTCGCCCGTCAGGCCGTACTTGCCCAGCTGCTGGCGCCAGTACTGGTAGTCCTGCGACTTGTCCTTGTACTTGTCGCGCACAAAGTCGAGGGCCGACTTGGTCAGGTCGAGCTGCTCGGCCGAGTGCTGCGAGTACAGGCCGAGCTTGAGGTGCGTGTGGCGCGACACGGAGCCCTCGGTCGGGCTGAGCTTGCCGGTCATGAGGCGCAGCAGCGTCGACTTGCCCACACCGTTGGGGCCGACGAGGGCAGTGCGCGAGTCCATGTCGAAGCCGAGGTCAATGTTGCGGTACAGGTCGTCGGCGGGGTTGCCCGAGTAGGAGAAGGTGACATTGTCAAACGACAGCACGGGCGGCGGCAGCTTCTCGACGTCGGCGAAGCGGAACGAAAAGACCTTGTCCTGGACGACGGGCTGGATGAAGCCGTCGGCCTCCATCTTGTCCAAGATCTTCTGGCGCGACTTGGCCTGGCGCACCAGGTTGGCGTAGGTACCGGCGCTGGCGATAAACTTCTTGATGTGCACAATCTCCTCCTGCTGCTTGGTGTAGGCCTTCATCTGGTTGGTCTCCTGCTCTGACCGCGTCTTGCAGTACGAGTCGTAGTTGCCACCAAAGTACATGAGCTTCTTCTCGCGCATGTCCAGCATGCTCGTGCAGACGCCGTTGAGGAAGTCCTGCGAGTGGGACACGAGCACCAGCGTGCGCTCCCACTTCTTGAGGTACTCCTCCAGCCACACGCAGGCCTCGAGGTCCAAATGGGCCGTGGGGTCGTCGAGCAGCAGCAGCGACGGCTTGACGAAAAGCGCCTTGGCCAGCGCGACACGCATCCGCCAGCCACCCGACATGTCCTTGGTCTTCTTCTGGATGGTCTGCTTGTTGAAGCCCAGACCGGTCAGAATGAGCGACGCACGCGTCGAAAAGGTCGACGGGTCCATCTTCTCCATGTGTTCGTACAGGTCCATCAGCACGGGGCTCTCGGGGCCCTCGTCCTCGAGCAGCTTCTCGGCCAGCTTGTCGAGACGCTCGAGCTCGTTCTCAGCCTCCTTGACGACCCACTCCAGAGCACCCAGCTCGCTGGGCGGGGCACCCTCGTTAAGCAGGTAGATGTCGATGTGTTCGGGGATGGGGTACTCGCGGGCGGCAATGGCCTTCATCAGCGTACTCTTGCCGCAGCCGTTCTCGCCCAGCAGACCGTACCGCCGGCCATAGGTCAGCTCCAGGGTCGAGTCGGTGATCAGCACGCGGCCGTGGAACACCAAGCTGGTGCTGGTGATCTTGACGTCACGGCTGGTGGGCGTCGATGCCAGCACGCCCGTCGTCACACGGTCCGACAGGCCGTGCTTGTCCATCTGTGCAGCGAGGCGCTTGACCTCATCGTCGCGGTTGGCCGAGTCCTCGGCCGACGTCTCCTCGACCGGGTTGCCGTGGACGTCGAGCTGGACCTCTGCCTTCTTGCCCTTGGCGCCCTTCTTGCCTTCGGCCTTCTTTGCGAGTCTCTTTTGCTTGGAGGCGGAAAGCATGATGGGTGGTTGATGGAAGGGTAAAAAATAGGAAGAGGAGAAGAAGAAAAAAGAGAGAAAAAAAACGAGAAATCGAAAACTGGCCCGTTCCTGATGGTCAAGAAACAAGCACAGAGAAACAAGAGATGGAAATGAGAGTGATGCCGCAGAATAAAAGCAAGCACTGCGAGTAATTGGGAAAAACAAGAAGAGATAGGAAAAGAATGGAGACTTGTCGATGCCAGTGGCGGGGTTTCTGCCCATGAATTTTTTTAAGATTTTCTTGTTAGTGAGTTGGACGTGGTGGGGTGGCCAAGTCCGGCACTTTTTTTTTCGCATTGTATGCATTTTATGTATTTTATCTTTTGGAGGCGATAAGCGATAAGAAAGCGATTAGGCATCAAGGCATCAGCAACGCTTCTGGAAGAATGATTGGGCTTGCACCGACGGACTACACACTTTAGAGTCACGTGCCTATTATTGGTGTCTTCGGGTTGCTGATTATCCCCTTAACCACGAAAACATTACGTTTTTTGTGGACGCTAATACAGTTTCTTTTTACGAGTATCTTTCAATTTCGAGAAAACAAAATGAAGAAAGAATGTTTCGAATTTTTGCATTAATTCACAGTGACTGTTAGTCAACACCGCTGAGTGCTGTAACTTGATCGAATTTCATCAATTTCTACTTGCAAATCGAAAACTAAACATCGTAGCTGCTGGTATATAACAAAAAAAAATCAAAAATCAAATCACAAAAATCACTCCGGCAACCACGCCAAAAGCTTCTTCACGAGCAGCCGTTTGTTCACCGGCTTGGCGAGGTAGTCGTTCATGCCGTAGGCCAGACACTGCTCGCGGTCGCCCTGCAGCGCATGGGCTGTCATGGCCATGACGGGCATGGAAATGCCGAGCTTCCGCATCTGCACGGTGGCCTCGTGGCCGTCGACGACGGGCATGTTAATGTCCATGAGACATAGGTCGAATCCTGTTGGGCGCTCGCGGGCGTGGGCCACGGCCTCGGCGCCGTTGCAGGCCAGCACGACGTTGTCGGGGCTGAAATGAAACTCGCTGAGAATCCGCAGCAGCACACGCTGGTTGGTCGGGTTGTCCTCGGCCACGAGCAGCCGCTTGTGTGGTGCGCGCTCGCGGAGCTGTGCAAGCAATGTGTCAAACTCGCGCTTCAGCTTCTCGGCCGGGTCAGTCACGACCACGACGGCACTGACGATGGAGTTTGTGCGGACCGGTAGCGAAATGGGCTGTGACTTTGTCGGAAGACAGACCTTTGGCATGGCATTGTCGCTGCTGCTGCCGTTGCCGTCTAGACTGCCAAGAGGAGAGGGGGGCGATGTTGCGGCAACAACAGCTGGTGGAAATGTCGGGGGGCCATGCTCGCTGGACGGCGTGGCCGTGGTGTTGGGCGTTGATGCCGACGCCGAGTCGGACAGCATCTCGGGCGGTGGCGAGCCGAGCGGACAGCCGAGCGGACAGCCGTCGTCCTCGATGAGGTCAAACCCGGACCCGGAGGCCACCTCTGCCTTGGAGAGACCCGTCTTCTTGGCAATGCGCTCTAGCGGTGGCGGAATGGTTGCGTTGCGCTCGAGCTCAAAGAGCGACAGCTGCTTGCCCGGCGGCGACAGGGTGCGCTCGAGCCGTTGCGGCCGCGGAGGTGCCTGGGCGTCGGGCTTGTGCAGCTGCGACAGGCTCTTGATCTTGAGCAGGCGCGCCGTGAACCAGAACACGCTGCCCTGGCCCTCGGGGTTGGGCTCGTAGCCCATCTCGCCGCCCATCAGCTCGGCCAGCGACTTGCTGATGGACAGGCCCAGGCCGCTGCCGGCGAAGCGTTTGCGCGTCGTGGCGTCGCCCTGCGTAAAGGGAACAAAGAGGCCCGGCTTGGCCTCGTCGGGGATGCCAATGCCCGTGTCCGTCACCTTGGTGAGGATGACAAAGGTGTCGCTGTCGCGCTCCTTGACCGACGACGCCACGCGGATGTAGCCCCGTTTGGTGAATTTTGTGGCGTTGCCGACCATGTTCATGAGGATCTGGCGGAACCGCAGTGGATCGCCCTGGACGGCGCGCGGCAGGTCGCTCGCGAGCGACATTTGCAGGCGCACATTGGGCTGCAGCGTGGGCTCGAGGCTGTGCACGACGGACACGGCGATGCTGGCGACGCCAATGACGTCGGAGTGCATGGAGAAGCTACCCGACGCCAGCTTGGAGTAGTCGAGAATGTCGTTGATGACGCGCAGCAGCACCTGGCCCGAGTCGTCGATGATGCTGGCAATCTGCATCTGGTCGGGCGTCAGCGGCGTGTCCAGCAGCAGGCTGCACGCCGACAGCACGCCGTGCATGGGCGTGCGGATCTCGTGCGACATGTTGGCCAGGAAATCCGATTTCAGCTTGGCGCTCTCCTCGTATGCCGCAATGACGCGCAGCTCGGCCGCCCGCCGGTCTGTCATGTTGCGCGTGACCTTGCCGTAGCCCACGTGCACGCCGTCCTTGTACACGGCCGTCATGGTCACGTTGGCCCAGAACGGGCTGCCGTCCTTGCGGATGCGCCAGCCCTCGTCTTCCACGCGGCCGTCGCGCAGGCAGGCGGCCAGCCCCTTTTCGGGCTTGCCGGCGGCAATGTCTTGCGGGCTGTAAAAGATGGAGAAGTGCTTGCCGATGATCTCGTCGTGATTGTAGCCCTTGTTGAGCTCGGCCCCGGCGTTCCACGTGATGATGCAGCCGTCTACGTCGAGCAGAAAGATGGCATAGTCTTTGACCGACTGGATGAGGATGCGGAAACACTCGTCGGCCGAAATGCTGCTCGCAATGCCGCCGCCACCTCTGCCGGGCGTCGACGTGCTCGGCGAAGCCAGCAAGTCATGCAGCAATGGCAGAGGCGCGGTGGGCGACAGCGGCAGTGTCTGCTGTGACTGGGATGGTGACAATGGCGGAGACAATGCGGCATGCCGTGCCAAGGGAAGATCCGTCTCTGTCCACTCGAGAACGATGGCAAGCAGCGAGCTGGCACGGTAGACGGGGATGATGCGTGCGCTCCAGGCCATCTGAAAGTCCACGGCGTGCACGGTCGAGGTGGCGAGGCAGTATCCGGACAAAGTTTGTATGGCCCGGTGGCTTTTGGCAATGTCGAGTGACGATGCGATGCGCCTCTGGTCTTCTTGAGGCAGGTTAGCATGCTCGGCAATGACGGACCGTATGGCTCGTCCGACGTGGTCGTTGCCGTGTAAGTTCCATAGGTTGCAGAGGCAGAGCGACACTCGCTGGATGTCGAGTTGAGGCGAGAGAATCACAGAACACACGGGCGATAGATCATACACGTCGTCGGTCGAAATCTCGCATGTCGCTGTCGCAGTCGATCCCGCATCTTTGTGAGTGGGCGCGCAGTCCCGGGCATCCCGCTGCGCGGGGGTAGACGTCGATGCTGCCATTTTCTCGACTCGCGATGCCATTCATCAGACACGGCGAAACAATCCAGACTTGACAATAGCAAGTATCTACAACGGCCGTCGAATTAGACGTCGCACGGTTACACTTCTTGCAGAACCGCATGTACGCCCAGCGCTGCAAAGACCAGCAGAGGGATAGCCTAGACCCGATCACACGTACATCGCCGATCGCTACTGTACTCCAGGCTCCTCATCACTCTCCGCATTGTAACGCCAATGATTTGTCCCGTATGGGGATTGACTATTGATAGCAGCGCAGTACTTTTTTGTATATTAGTCCGAGTGGCGATGAACGAGTTTCCTCTCCCAGGGAGGGCAGCACAAAGAGCTTCTGGGCTGGGGACTGCGGAGATGAGCCACCCAAGGGCAGTCCCGTACTCGGCTCGAAGGAGACGGACGGGCTAGCCGTAGAATCTCGATGCCAGCGTGCCGGTAGCGCAACGTCGACCTCGGCGATATCAAAATCCCCAGCTGGGTCGTTGACTGACAGCACGTTTACGAACGCGAAAACGACGCCAAGAAGAAGCAATCAGTTCAGCCCGGCTCGAGGCTTGGTGTGTTGCATCAGTCGCATCAGTCGCCTCGGGCACTCGTGATGCGATATTGCATTTCGCAGCCTCGTTTCTTAGTCATGGGCGATAGAACCGGAAAGAGCGACCGTCCGGTGGTATTGGTGTAGTGTTGTTGCAACGAGAAGGTGCGATGCGCTGGGTCGGAGCAACTTCCGCCGTCTTACAAATGTGGCAGGCGTGAGATTGCGCTGTAAAATCAGGTCTCGTCCTGCACCATTGCAACTCAGCCTGCTGCAAGCTATCCATGTTTTCAAGAAACTGCACATTTCGAGCCACATCGTCTTTTCGATACTATATTCAGATGCAGGCGACCAGCGTCCGGGCATGTACAGCATGTCGTGCTCTCAAAGTCAAGTGTGCGCCGGCCGGAGAAACCACCGACAGACCTGCTTCCGGCGGCATCATAGACCGACCTCCATGCCGGCGATGCCAAAACAACGACATACCATGCTCGTACCCCGAGCCGAAGCGAACAAAAAAGAAGCGGACCGATGTGCGCATCCGCGAGCTCGAGCGCCAAGTCCAAATGCTGAGCGAGCTGCTGCTGCGACAAGGGCAGGACAACGAGTCCGACGAGGCCGATGAGGCCGTTGCGCTTTCGGTCGATCCAGCAACTGACCCCGTGGCGGCCGGTCTATTCACGACGGAGCAGGCCGTTGGCCTATTCCGCCTCTTTGTGACGACAATGGCACCACAGCGTCCGTTTGTCGTGTTTCCGCCCGTGACATTGCCGGTCCGCGAGCGGATGACATCTGACATGGCCGACCTGATCCCGTATGTGGCCGACAGGGTCCGCAAAAGCACGCCGTTTCTCTTCCTGTCGATCCTGACGGCCGTCGCGGCAACCGGCTTACAGGGTATCAGCGACGGGGTTGGACCATCCGACCTGGCAGCTTCACTCGAGGATCTTTTGTTGCAGGTCTATACCGACCGTATCGTGGACAAGGGCCAGAAATCGGTCGAGCTGGTCCAGGCGCTGCTTATATCGGCCATCTGGGGGTCCGGCGACCTACAATGCCAGCACATTGACAAAGCGGTGGCCATGGCCGTTGGATTAGAGTCAGACCATGGCTCTAGAACCTCATCTCTGACAGACTTGTTTTTTGAGCGCACACTCTTGTCCTGTTTCGTCTTCTCTCGAAAGTAAGCCACGCTGCAGCTCGCGTCTTAAAGTTGGAAGAGCCTAACGATCCTCTAGGCTCCATCAACAGCCGATGCTCTCCTTCACACCGACAATGGAAGAGTGCTTGATGCGTCTCCAGACATCGCCGCAAGCCTTACCAACAGATCCTGCCATGGTGGCCTGGGTTCAGCTGCAACGGGTTATGGCCGACACGTCATCCGGCGTACTTGACCTCACACACCAGCTGGAACAGTGGCGACTGGAGCACAGATGCTGCCTGACAAGTACGCAGCCGTTTTTAAAACTATATTGAGATGCATCGCTAACAGCCTAGACGGCCTCTTGATGGAATACAATACGGCCATGTGCCGTCTGCACGAATCTTCCTTCCATGGCGAGTTTGGAACGTCCGAACTGAAGCCTCCATACCGTGTTTCGATCCCCGCGGCGTCGGACAGAGCCAAGCCAACTGCTCGTCTCACACCAGATGAGTTTGCAGCCCGGAAGATATGCCTCGTCGCAGCGCGGTCCACCGTCCACATCTTCCTGTCGACACCTACTGAGCAGCTGCTGGGAAGCCCGCTGGACATCTACAGCTGTATGGGATACGCGCTGCTGCTTCTCATCAGGCTCCAAGTCTCAGCAGCTTTTCCCGGCGGGGCCATGCACGGCATGCCCATCGATCCGGACACGGAGTTGTCGGCCTCACGGCTGTCCCGCTACATGAAATTGGCAATGATGCGCCTCCAGGCGATGGCAGACGAGGGTGGCCGCATTGCGGCTGCGTGGCTGTGTACATTTCGCGCTCTTGTTACCTGGTATGACAACCATATTTTGCCGGCAACAAGTGGCATGCCGATTGAAGACCACAGCGGCGTGGAAATTGGCCCGCCCATGGGACCGTTGCACGACTGCCATGCCAACCACGGCTAGCAAGAGATACCGACCAATTATTGGAGCATGCCCGCCTGGACAGCAGCACCACAGTCCGTCATGAGTGGATGGCTGCACAACCAGACCTTGATCAGCGTATCGCAAACATGGTCTTTGGCTCGGGCATCTCGTTCTGCACGTTGATCGCAGCAGGCACACCGGAAGAGGAAGAGGCGATTCTGTCCACAATAATCTAGACGCAGTACTTTTGAACTATTAAAAATCATCACACTTCGGCGTCTGGTTTTGACGCCTTGCCGTTGCCGGCTCGCCTGTCCTCCTTGTCGGCCAGAGCTATGCGCCGCCGCTCCATCTCGCCCTCCATGCCCGTCTTGACGGCTTCGTGCGTGACCTGCAGCTTCTTGCGCCGGACCAGCAGGCACACAACGAGGCCTGCCGCCGAGAAGCAGACGGACAGGATCCAAATCTCCTGGATGGCCTTGTAGAGTGCATGGCGCACGCGGCTACGTGCTTCGACTGGCAGGCGGTCGACCAGAAACAAGTTGGCCTGGGCTTTGGCGCCGACCAGCAGGCGGGCCGTTGGGACGTCGCCGTCGACGGCGGCCAGGATGGCGTCGTACTGGGCGGTCATCTTGTTGGCAAACGCGGCGGAGCCGACGACGACGCTAATGGCCGAGGCCATGCTGCGCATCAGGGCAAACGAGGCCGTGGCCGACGCGTTGTTCTGGGGAGGGACGTTGCTCTGCAGGGCGACGAGCGGCGGCTGGAAGTTGAGGCCGACGCCCATGCCCGCGACAAACTGGTAGATGACGATGCGGGCCCACGCCGAGGCGGCCGAGGGCGTCGACGTGCCCGTGGGCAGGTTGCACAGCAGGCCGGCACCGAGCACGGCCAGCACAAAGCCGACAACAATAAGCTCCATGTAGCGGCCCGTCTTTGACAGGTAGAGGCCGCTCAGGGCGGAGCACATGGACACGCCGATGCTCAGGGGCAGCAGGTAGACGCCGGACAGCAGAGGTGACGCACCCAGCACGGCCTGGAAGTAGGTGGGCAGATAGTAGGTCTCCTGGGTGAAGGCGAGGCCGTGGAACAGGCAGACGAGCAGGACGGCGAGGTTGGAGCGCGAGCGGAAGAGGTGGGTGGGCACGACGGGGAACTTGGCGACGTAGTGCTCAATGAGGCCAAAGAGCACGAGCGTGACGACGCCAAAGACAACGAGGCAGATGACCGTCGCCGAGCGCCAGGGATACGACGTGCCGCCAAACTGCAGGCCCATGAGCAGCATCAGCGTGCCGCCAGTCACGGCCAGGGAGCCGAGCCAGTCAATGGCGCGTAAGCCGACTAGCAGAGGGGTCCGGGGGGTGGGCAGGCGGAGGATGACGAGGATGATGACCAAAGCCGTTCCCGAGACGGGCACTTTGTAGTTATTAGTTAGCAACAAAAGACGAGGGACAAAAGAAAAAAGAAAAGGGACACACAGTTGATGTAGAAGCACCATCGCCAAGAGACGTTGCTCGTTAGAGCACCGCCAATGACGGGCCCCAGAGACCCGGCCGTGGCCCAGACCATGCCGATGATGCCATAGTACTTGCCACGCTCGCGTGCCGAGAACAGATCGCCGATGATGATATTGACCAGCGTCAGAAGCCCTCCGGCACCGATGCCCTGCACGGCCCGACCGGCAATCAGCGTCGGCAGCGTCTTGGCAGCACCGCAGAGCGCGCAGCCGAGAATAAAGACGGCGTTGGCGCACAGCAGCACCGGCTTGCGGCCAAAGACATCGCTAAACTTGCCCCAGCTGGCCGTGGCGGCGGCCGAGGCCAGCATAAAGGCAGAGCCAACCCAGACGAAGCCGGCGGCCGAGCCAAAGTCCTGGGCAATGGTCGGAAGCGCCGTCGTGACAATGGTCATGTCGAGAGCAGCGAGGAAGACGGACATCTAGAGGCATTAGATGGGGTCGTCAAAAGGTCGTCAATAAGGTGGAAGTCCCTTACGCAGAGTGCCGACATTAATAGCACGATTTGAACGGTGGTCATCGTTTCAGCCTGCGATGGAGGATCGGCCGGGGAATCGGCCGGGTCAGCAGGAGCATTTCTGCTCGTGGCACCGTTTGCAGCATCCTTGTCGGCGTGCGGCAGCTTCTTCTCGTCATCGTCAGTCGGCGAGGTCACGGTGGTCGCGATGGCATCGGAGTCGGCGGTGTTGGACTCGGCGGCGCTGGCCTCGGCAATCGTGAGCGGATCACCGTTGTTGGCGTTTGCAAGGTGCGCCATGCCGGCGGACGTGTCTCAGTACGAGTACGAGTACTCGTATGACGTCTGTCGCTTGTTGATCTACTTGAGTGGATAAGCTGATCGGCAGTGTAGTCGCAGCACAGATCGCTGCTAGCGATGGCGTAACGGACAAACGGTGGACAAGTAGATTATGTCCAGCAAGGAATAAGGAGTTATGTTGGAATGATGGAATGATGGAATGATGGAATACGAAGGAGGAAATGAAAAGAACGAAAAGAGATGAAAAAAGGAACGAAAAGAAAAGAACGAGAAGACAATGGTTCAAAAAGCCATAGAGCAGACCCTGTTCAAGTTTGCAGCCTTGCAGATCTCCGGGCACCGATCCGGTATCGTTCTCAGATCGCTAAAGACAGGCTACTGAAACGTTGATCGCATGTCGGATGCTGGTGCACTCTCATGTTACAAGTGAAGATGCGTTGCCTTTCTGGTGATACAGATGCCCAAGCGAGCTCAGGGTGAAGGGAAGGAGCGGGGAAGGTGACCGCAGTTATATATGTAGTGCGATTAGTTGTTTTGTACGGGGTTGCTATATGTTGTACTATAGAACTGTTACGAGCCGTTAAAGAATTTCATACCTTGACTCGCTGGAGACCTTACATTCATTACATTTAATTGCATTCAAGCGTCTGTTGAAACTGACCGCATCGTCAGCTCATCACCGTGGTTCATTTGATGGCGTTCTCGTCGACATGCTCGACGGTGATAGTCGCAACTACATCACTTGACTCTCATCATTCTGGAAACATTTAAGCGAAGATGCCGATGCCGCAGTCGTATCAGACTGCTGTCGACCGGCGTCGGAGTATTTCATGTGCCCAGACCCTGCATCGGACATATTCTCGTCATCCGGTGTAACGGACGTGACCGGCGCTGCTAATTAAATCAATTGTAAGTTTAATTGATAAATAGGAGCGGCCCGCTTTAAGCCCGAGACAGGCACGTGCCTTGAACCGTTCGTCTCCAGCCTGGCCTCGTACCTTGTGCATCCCACGCCCAGTTCGTGTCACACCGATCAAAGTCCAGGACAATGCCCGTGTGGCTTTCTTACCCGGCCCGCAGCAGCGGCGTGACGGCCGACACCAAGCACTGCTTGATCTTCATGGTGCCCGGCAACCCCGGGTTCATTGACTATTACGCACCCTTCCTGTCGACACTGCGGACCCTGCTCGACCAGGCCGAGGATGTCCGGAAACAGGCCGGCGCGCGCGATGTGCGTTTTCACATTCTAGGCCGCAACCTGATTGGCTTTGACAACGGCGACGACGGCGGCGGGTGCTACGGACCGGGCCCCTACGATCTCGACACCCAGACCCGGGCCACGATGGACTGTGTGCTGGCAGCCCGCATCGATCTCGGCAAGGGCGCCACGGGCGGACCGCGGCACGGCGAGCCCTTTGACGAGGTCATTCTCATGGGCCACTCGGTCGGCAGCTTCATTGCGCTCGACATCTTTCGGCGGCTGCAGGCGCTGGCCAAGGAGACGACGAACCACACGAGCACGAGCACGACACGATACAGGTGCCACGCCGACGCGTCGCACGTGCAGCTGCGGCTCGGCATCTTGCTGTTTGCCACCATAACGCACCTGGCGCAGTCCATGCGCGGCCGCCAGCTCCAGCTAGTCATGGCGCTGCCGCTGCTGGGGCCGTACGTGCCCACCATCGCCCAGGCCGCGCTCTATTTCCTGCCGCTGTGGCTCAAGGGCTGGATCGTGCGCACCGTGCTCGGGTTCCCGCCGCATGCCGCCGAGGTGACGACGCGGTTCCTCGACAGCCGCGGCGGCGTGCAGCAGGCGCTGTTTCTCGGGCGCGACGAGCTCGTGCACATTGGCGAGGACCAGTGGCAGGACGAGCTGTGGGAGGTGACGCACGCAGCCAGCAAGGACAAGGACAAGGACGAGACCACCGAAGCACCGTCACTGCCGCCCAAGTTTATCATCCTCTTTGGCCAAAACGACCACTGGGTGGCCAATGAGTTCCGCGACCGCTTCATTGCACGACGGAACGCCCACAAGGAGAGCCGGCACCAGATTGTCATGGACGAGCGAGGCTGGCCGCACGACTTTTGCATTCGTACGTATTTCGTTTGGAGAGGTTCAGAGCGATTACTAACAGACTAGGCTATGGCGAAGAAGTTGCCGAGACGGTGCAGACGTGGGTTTCCGATATTGCACGAGAATGTTAGGCGTAGGACGGATGAACATATAGAAGAGGGACAGCGTCGAGACCTGTGTTTTGATGTACAAACAATACATGGCACATCTGCAATACTTTAGATTCTAGATTTCGACTTTGATTGTCATTGGTATGATGTTTCATCTTCTGATGGCTGTGGCCAGTACCACACTCGCTATCTGAACAACGGACAGCACACCGCATCACACGAGGCAAGGCATGTTTCAGCCAGTCTCGCAGTCGCTGCTGCTTGGAACTCGTCCATGTGATACTAAGCTTGTTGATAGCCTCTTGTAAAACAACCAGTCCAGTCCGAGATGCCATACCGAGAAAACACAAATAAAATGGAAGATCATCCTAAAAGAACCATAAAAGCAACGCTAGCAGGATATGAGTCGTAGCAAATAAAACATAAACAGATCGGCATGTAGAGGAGGACATGAAAAAGAGAACGGATGCAGGTCTGATCCATAACGACCTTGACCGCTCAGTTGGTCTCCATGGCCTCGACAGCCGCCGCGTCTACTTTCAGTCAGTTTGGTGCTCTCTCTCTCTCTCTCATTAAAGTTTAGTCCATGACATACCCTTCGTCACAGCCTCCAGCTCCTCAATCTTGACGCCGTTCTCGACCTTGCGCTTGAGCGCCAGCGTCATGCGCTGCAGCACCTTCTTCTGCTTCTTGGCGCTCAGGGGCGCCCGGGGCCCGCTCGTCGGCAGCAGGCCGGCGCGCGCGCCGCGCTTGGTGTCGGCCTTGGCCACGCGGTCGCTGTGGCTGCCGTCGGCCGAGCGCTTCTTTTGCTGCTTGCGCTTGGTGGCGGCGCGGGCGGCCATGCGGTTGCGCGACGGCACATTGGGGTTGCTGACGGAGACCATTTTGTATATGTGGTTGTTTTTTGGCAACGGCGTGTATGTTTTGTTAAAAAAAAAAGTCAAACACAACGTATCGATACAGAGAGTGTCGGCAAATTTTCATAAAAATCAGATCTAGGCCGCTTACAGCGCCACACGTCAGCCACATTCCCCACCCGTTTTAGCTTGACCCAGCCGGTTGGGACCGGTCCCGCTCTTGCCCGTCGTTGCATTTTATTTTTAGCATCGTCATCCAGTTGATCATATTCATACTCTAGATATAAACAGGGCAACAAACGACATACTGGTTGCGATATCAAACCATTCTAATAGCAAATGACCAATGGTCGAAAACAAACACCACCGCCGCAACAAGCTCCTGGAACTCCGTTTCAAATATATGCCCAAGAATTAAAACAATAGAAAAGAGGTAGCCGATGTCGAAACAAAGTTGAGAAGAAGAGAGCGTGACAAGAACGCAGTCAAAGAAAGCCAGCCTATGAGTGGCGTGCCGTGCCGTTGCCGTTGACAAGGCTGGCCTCTTCGTCGTCCTCGTCGAGGGCCTCCTCCTTGTTGAGCAGCTTGTGGCGCGCCGAGCGCTCCTCGTCCTCGTCGTCCTCGCTCAGCAGCTCGCCCAGTTCAAACTCCTCGGCATCGCGCACCTCGGCGCGCGCATGGCTGCTGACGCCAGCGGCGGTCTGGCCGGACCCGGACGCGGCTGCCTGCATCCGCTGCTTCTTGGCCGCCAGCACGTCGGCATTGGCAGAACGGTCATAGACGGTGATGAGAATGTTGGCAAAGAGGAACATGAGAAAGGCCATGCTGTAGACAATGAGAATGTAAGCGACGTGGTCGATGCCCGATGTGGAGATGAGCAGCATCTGCTCTTCCGTGGCAGACATGAAGAGGAAGCCAGCGGCGACAAGGAGCTGAGTTGGTTAGTCAACAGCGAACGAGAATTCAAAAAGAAATAAGAAAACACACGACTCACAAAAGCGGGAATGAACTGGAAACTGTTCGACTCCAGGCCGTCCTCGGAGACGCCGATCCGGTCGCGGGCAACAAAGGACACCTCGATGATGCGCGTGATGCCGGCCGCCATCAGGGTGTAGCCAAAGACGCGGTGCGTGGCGGCGCTGATCATGAGCGTCTGCGGGTGCGCCGACATGGCCCAGCCGGTCATGAGCAGCACAAAGCCGGGGATAAAGTTGCGCTGCGGACGGCCGTCGCGCGTGCGGCTGAGCCAGATGCCGGCCAGGCCCGCGGCCCACCAGATGATGCCCATGGCCGTGTGCTGCCAGTCGTTGCGGACCCAGGCCGTGCCCCAGCGGTGCTCGGTAAACGTGTTGACGCAGCCCCACGCGGCAATGACGGCGCTGTCGATAAACTCGGGCGACCGGCCGGTGCGCTTCATCCAGTTCTGGCCGACGACCAACAAAATAGTCAGCAGGATGCCGTAGGCGATAAAGGCACCGCCCATGATAAAGTGGGCGGCGCACTGGCCCAGGTGATCGCCCTGGCAGAAGCCGAGCGCCGTGATGCCGCCAAAGATCATCTGGGTCCAGGCGACGACGGGGAAGGCCTTGCCGATGACGCCGTGGGCAATGCGGAAGGCGGGGCGCACGCGGCCGTTGAAGCCGCGCTCCAGGTGCAGGCGCAGATAGATGCCGAGGACGATCTGGGCGACGAGCAAAAAGAAGAGGGGCGTGGCAAACTTGGCGTGGACGTTGTTGCTGATAAACGAGCGGCCCTTGTGCATGTGGCCCAGGACGTAGCCGAGCACGGCGAGGGCGGTTGCAGTCACCTGGACGGGGACGTGCCAGCGGCTGCGGATCATCTAGACTTGTCAGCGGGGTGCAAAGGGCAGAGGGCATACGAGTAGAAAGAAAACATAGAAGAAGAGAACATACACCAAGCACCATGCCAAAGGGAAACATGATGCCCCAGACAAAGGACTGCAACAGAATGTGCACCCACAGGGTGGCATCGAGCGGCTCGGCCGTAATGGTCTCGCCCTCGGGGATGTCTGCGGCGTCATGTTCGTGCGCAGCAGCGGGAGCGGCCAGGACAAGCGCCGCAAGGGCGACGCCGGCCGCCGAGAGGCCAACGGACCGCAGAGCCATGGTAGGCGAAGCAGAAAACAGAAAAGGGGCGACAGTTGGGCCAGTTTAGTCTGGTCGAGGTTGCTGCCGGTGGCTTTCGGATAGCTCGGCAGGTGACAGCCGGTAGCAAGGGTCGGTCAACTGGTGAGAACAAGCAGACAGTCCGGTCCGTTTCTGCGTGCTAATGTCAGTGTCGTCTCGTCTCAACCGTCCAGAATGGAGGATGCGTAGGTGAGGGCAAAAGACGAAAAGGAAAGGGAGGCGTACGCATAACGCTACGGGAGGCAAGAGCGGCCAGCAAAGGAGATGACACGCCAATGCTTTGCGAGTGCGGAAATGTGGAGCCGAGGAGGGGACGCAGTTGAATTTTGGACTCCTCTGGCCGCGTACGAGCCCGCATAGCGGCAGTCGCGCCAGCCAATGGGATGTGCTGGTTAGTACGCATATGATCCACTCTTACGTATCTATCACAAGCCAGGGAGCAGATGCCCTGCGTCTTCACCGGAGTATTTCAAACGCTTCAAACGCTTCGAACACCTCAAACACATTTCATACGCAATAGTTAAGTAGCTATGAGGGAGTGACGAGGCACGGGAAGAAGACGACGAGGCGGTGGGAAAGACGATGTTGGGTCAACAGACATGCACTCACGGACTTGGCGGCCAAGACACCATATTACGACCGGAAATACGAAAACGAGACGAGATGATTGCATTACTCCGTACGGAGTACGTGAACAAAAGGGGATCACGCGCGCCAGGCCCATCCGCGCCGGAGAGCATCTGCCCAGCGCACGCCGAGGACGCACAGAGTCGACCCCACCAACAACGCACCATCCCAGACGACGACGTCGGCGTAGCTCGAGGACGGGGCGGCTGCTGACGACGACGACGACGACGACGACGACGACGACGACCCCAGAAGCACACCGCCGACAGGACTCCCCAGCATGGTGCCGCAGCCGCGCACAAAGTAGATGAAGCCGTTGACGGCCGCATAGCTGCGGATGCCAAAGACATCGGCAATCGTGGCCGGGAACAGGGCATAGTAGCCGCCGGCCGCCACCGAGTACAGCACAATAAAGGCCATCCACAGCTTGACGGGGCCCGGCCCCGGCCCCGCGGATTCGTCGGCGGCCGCGACGCTCACGCTCGTGCCCCAGAGCACGCCGACGGCGACGGCAGCGCCCGCCAGGCTGACGGCCAGCACATTGAGCCGCCCGATACGGTCGCCCGCATAGCCGGTGGCGACACGCGCAGCCGCGTTCACCGCGTTGGACACGGCCAGCAGCGTGGCCCCGGTGCCGGCCGACAGGCCTAGCGCGACGCTGTAGCTGGGAATGAATGTCAGCGGCAGCTGTGCGCCGGCCGACTGGCAGAAGGCGGCGGCGACCGACAGTAAAAAAGCCGGGGTGGTGAGCAGCACGGCCGAGACGTGCGTGCGGCGGCGGCGGGCAACCTCGCCGGCAGCCTCGTCGGCGACCTCGCTCGATGCCGGGAACCGCGACGGCGGCACAGCCCAGGCCACGGGAAGCCCAACAACAAGATCCAGCAGTGCCAGCACACGCAGGGTCCAGCGGCCACCGACGGCCGATAGCAGCGCGCGCACAGCGGGTGTCAGGACCAGGCTGCCCAGTCCACCGCCCGACAAGATGATGCCTAGAGCCGTGGCGCGGTGGCGCGTAAAGTACTCGGGCGCCGGGCCCAGCAGCGGGAAGTAGAGCATTGAGCTGCCGATGCCGTAGAGCAGGCCCTGCGTCAGCAGCAGGTGCCACACGCGCGTCGACACGCTGGCCAGCGCAAAACCCAGTGCCATCAGGACCACGCCGGCCAGCGTGATGCCGCGTGGGGACACTCTGGACACTTTGTAAATAAAAAAGGAACCGCGGCGCGAGTCGGACTCGGACTCGGACACGGCCGCCGCATGCTCGGCCCGGGACAGCCACGGGTTGACAAAGATGCTGCCGGCCCACGTCAGGCCGGCGCCGAGTGTGCCGACAAACGCCAGCATGGCCGTGGACGGCTCGGGCTCGCCGGGTTGCAGCCGCAGCACGTTCTGGCAGTCGGACCGGTAGTACTCCTGGAAGACGCCGTAGCACTGGTTGTAGCCAATGGTAATAGAAATGGCGAGGAACGACGCCGCCAGCACCGACGCCTGCTGGCTGCGCGACACGGGCGGCAGCGTCGGCGTAGACTGGAAATCGTCGGCGTCAGCGGCCGCATTGACGGGCAGCTCCGTCAACCGGGCCGGCTGGCGCGGGGCCTCGGTCACCACGCCGGGGCCGGTACGGCGCGTGCCAAGCGACGCCAGTGGGATCGCATGAACACTGGTCATTTTTATCGTGGGCCGATGATATTAGGTATTAGATGATGAATCGACGATGCATTGACTCCGTAGAGCACGACGGTGACCTCGAAATGAGGGGAGCCTACCCCGGAATGTCTTTGTTGCATTACTGATGGTCGGGTACTTTGCTCCGGGAATAGCCGTAAGTTCGCACATGTGGGGGAACAGCAGCTACGACTTCAATTTGATTACCATTTCACCGAATGAGTACATCGCCATGAGGGATGCTTGTCTCGTCAGTCCGGTGGTAACATGTTGTCTAACTCAGCCTGCTCGACGAAAACACTGCGTAGGAGAATTCATGCTGCATGGGAAATGGAAACATATCCGGTTTCGGCACGTGAGTTGGGAACTCTGCAAAAACTCTGGAGCTACAGACTCTATGTTCGGGCAATGGGTAAGCCTCTCTTTGGGCCTGCGTATTGCATGCATGGTATCGACATGGTCTGGAGTGGTGGCAGATCAAACGGTGAAGTCGGCTGTCCGGCGAGCATCTGATACGGTCACCGACTACCCGGCGTGTGACCTGGCTCGGCAGCCGGAGATGCCGGTCTGTTGTGTAAGAGAGGTTATTGATCCATGATAGGTAGGTAGGAGAATTGGATGGAACAAGCTCAGGTGGGAGGTGGAAAATCGAGTGCAGGTGGAAAATGCTCCGCCACCACTAGTACTACAGATCAGGCAGGTTTCGGGGAGAGCGGGAGACAGTGCTCGTCGTACTCGTCGACATTGTCATGCTCTGAAGATATCGTGTATGCGTATCGTACAAACATGGCGCTCGCCGATGATGTACTTTGTACGAGAACTCTGCAAGAGAACGGCGGGAGGCGATTGGCACTGGATGCCCTAAAGCTGAAACAGTAGGCTAGGCGCGCCAGCTCCATCTGGCATTCGTTCCGATCTTCTCGGTGTACTGAGTACTCGGTAGCGATCAAACAAAGTCCATGGCACTGGTGCATATAAATAGTCTAGCATCAAGCAGCCGCCGGGCCTGACGCGGGCTGGACGGCAGGTAGGAGAGAGAATAGGCAAGCTGAAACAGCGCTAAACAGTCGCCTGGAACAGCAGAACAAAGACATTTGCACTTTTGGTCGGCGTTTGTGTCAAACCGTTGGGTGTCGGCTGGCTGGGTGGTTGGCCGCGCGCGTTCCTGGGGTGGGCGGCAGTCGGACTGATTGGACTGGAGAGACACAGGCTGCGTCATAGCGAGACACACCGTGACACACAGCGCAACGGAATGTGGGTGGCCGGCATGGCTGATACGAGACACCCTCAAAGTGAGGCTACTCGTATTTCACTTTCCATTGGAATTGATCGATGCAGATGCCAGCAGAAAGACCACACGTCGTTCTTTCCTCTTCCAGCCGTGGAAGCAGGCCTAGCCACTGCAACTTCTGTGGAGGCGGGTGGCACTTTCTTTTTTTGGAAATCTTTTTCTGGAACAGTGGACTGGACTATCGTTGAGAGCAAGTCCACCGTCGTAAAACACTCGTACTTTTTACTAGCCTTTTCTTTTCTTTCGTATTTGCGATTGTTGGTACTCTACGGAGTACTCCGTACCCGTACAAAGTCAATGGCTGGTGGCTTCAACCATTTTTGCTGTTATGGACGGTCATCATGCGATGCAGCAGGAGCAAGTTCGCTCCGAGGTAGTCGGTAGGAAAGAGCATCCGTCGCAACTGCCCATCTGAAATACTCGTAATCATGTGATGTAAAGAGAAATAGGACAAGGACACTTTGGCATTGCTCAATTTCTTCTCTCCCACCACAACATTCGTTGCGCAGCATCTACGTTCCATCCACACACCCTCAATCGACGTTTGATCCTGTGGCGATGCACGGAATACTCCGTACCTTGACAACCTCCGGTTCCTGCCAACCAATCCGATTCAAGATTGAAGCGTCGGAGCAGAAAACATGGAAATCAAAAGTTTAAACTCAAAGGCAAACAAGCTCAGCCAGTCAAGCATCATCAAGAACAGCAAGTCATCGTTCTACTCGTACTCCGTACAAGTCGTACGGAGTACAATGCCTCCGATGCCTCGTGTCCCTGTGGGAACCCATCTACGCGTCCCCACGACTACGGAGTACCAGTACCCTACTCGTACTCCGTACGAGTACTTCATCTGGCCTTCGTGCTAGCCTCCTGCACCCGTTTTACTACTCGTAGCACAGTCGATTCGCACTAACGAAAACCGAATAGGGGTTGTGGGGGACCCTTGCAGGGGCGACAAAGGCTGGCGTGACGGGTCGAGCAGACGACAGACGACAACAACAAAGACGGACGAGGACAGACGAAAGAAGACGAACAAACAAGAACAAAACGACAACGGCCACACCACCTCTATTCCCTCCCCTTTCACCTTGAAACAGAGCTGCACACACTCTCTCGTACTCGTACGCTGCAGAGAACCACTGGAACGGACTTGACCATTGAAATCGAAAAAAGACCACACAAAGACGTCAACTCCTTTTTCCATTCCCCTGTCCCTCTCTCCTCCTCCATACCGCCCTCTCGCCACGCCGCCCTTGAAGCCAGCCTCCCCTCCTCCTCTCTCTCCCAACACCCGGCCTCTTTCTTCAAGACTTGTTTCTTTTCTTGGCTCACTCGTTTCCTGTTCGGACCGAGTGCTTGTGTCTATTTCAAGTTTTAGCTCTATCGGTTATCCCACTCTTATCCCTCGTCTCCTATCTCTTCTACCCTCCCCTCGTCACTCTCTTCCTCATCTTTCTGATCCTTGCTCATACTTTGTCCTGGATCATTTCTTTTTGATTTCCATTGTTCTCTTGTCTAGCTCTTTGCTCTTTGCTCTTTGCTCTTTTCTTTCTTTGATTGTCCTTTTTTAACGTCTGGCAACGACTCACCACAACTGTCCGAGCTACAACCGCGCAGAGCGCTATATAACAACGCCATCTGACATACTTGCTTACCATCTTCACACACGACCCCAACACACGATATCATGAACTTTACAAAGAAAATCGACCGGGCCTTCCAATGGGCGGGGGAGAAGATGGGCAATGAGGCCAAGACGAGCCTGTCGGAGGATTTCAAAAACCTCGAGGTTGAAATGAACCTGCGTCACGATGGTAGGTGCTCTCCCTAGTCTGCTGCTCGCCCTCTGCATTCTAACAAGCATGTCTAGGCATGGAACGTCTGCAGAGATCCATGACTGCCTACATCAAGTGGGTCGGCCGCCGCGGCGACACCTTTGACGACGGCGAAAAGGGCCTGCCGGTCAGCTACCTGGGCCGTGCCATGATCACTCACGGCGAAGACTTTGAAGCCGACTCGGAGTTTGGCAGCTGCTTGACGACCCTCGGCCGCGCCAACGAGCGGCTTGCTTCGAACCAGGAACGCTTTGTTGCCGACGCCACTTCCACCTGGCTCGAGTCCCTCGAGCGCAGCCTCGCCATGATGAAGGAGTACCAGGCTTCGCGCAAGAAGCTGGAGAACCGCCGCCTGGCCTACGACGCCAGCATCACCAAAATGCAAAAGACCAAGCGCGAGGACTTCCGCGTCGAGGAGGAGCTGCGCGCGACCCGCGCCAAGTACGAAGAGAGTAACGAGGATGTCTATCGCCGCATGCAGGACATCAAGGAGTCTGAGGCCGAGAGCATCCGCGATCTGACGGGCTTCCTCGACTGCGAGCTCGAGTACCACGAGCGCTGTGCCGAGGAGCTTCGTCGCGTCAAGCGCACATGGCCTGGTGCGGCCACGGCGGCGTCTGCGTCCAGCGGCGGCGGAGGTGGTAGCTACGCCAGCCGGAGCCGGTCCAATACGGCCCGCTCCTATAACAACCCTGAGCGGACGTCGTCCTACGGCCGCGACGAGCCGGAGCCCATGCCCGTGCGCATGCCCATCAGCTCGCGGTCACGGGCCAACAGCAGCACCAACCAGAATTCGCAGTCGCCACCCGTGAAGCCGATGCGTCCGATTCCCGACCGCAGCAACTCGCTGCAGCCCCCCGTCGAGCGTCCACGCTACGGTGGCTCTGGGTCCAGCACGCCCGCCTCGTCGTACAGCAACAGCAACAGCAACCCAGCTGCCGCCGCCGTGGCGTCTCTCCGCGGCGGGCTTCGCCCCGTTGCTCGCTCGCAGACAAACGGCTTTGCCGACGACGCCGAAGACACCGCCAGCGGTGGCAGCCACAGTCCAGAGTATGGTGACCGCAGCGCATCGCCTGCCACGAGCCACGACAGCCTAAGCCGGAGTCTGAGCAACCTGGCCGCCCGCAAGCCGCCACCGCCGCCGCCGAACCGCAGCAAGAAGCCTCCGCCGCCGCCCGCACCGCGGCGCGAGACAGCCCACTAACCGTCTATCGGTGTGGTGGGATGGCTTTGCTTATCAAAAACGAGTAGATGTGGCAATCTGGTGCTTTTTTTATTATATTTTTGTATCTTGTTTTCTTCTTTTTCCTTGTTCTTCTTCTCTTTACGTTTGTTTCTCTTACATTTTGTATTACATTTTTGGGTTGTTGGCGTTATCATGGCCAGTGTCTGGATTCTAGCATTCTCGAGCTGGCTACATTTGCTTTATCATGTTTCTACGTGCCCATCAGATCAATACATACAAAGAAAGGCTTGCTTGTTTCGACGCTTTGTTGAATTTAACAGTGCAGTGATTTAGGGGCCGTTGTAGTGTGTAAACGCTAAAAGTACCGACGGTTTGGGTGGCGTCGAGCTAGGCAAGCGCGATAGCTGAGCGCGTCGTTCTTGCCCAACCCAAGTAAAACGGGAAACACTACCGGGAAAGAACAGACGACTAGGTAATCACAAGCAGGAAAGAGCACGATTGAATGACTAAAAACTATGGCAGTGACGTGGTCGCCACTTCCCGCCAACCACAAACACACATAAGAAAGCATTAAAAAGCCTCACTGTTGCAATGGCGATGGCCTCACGCCTGACCATCTGCGGTCTTCCCATCCGGTGTCTTGTGCCGCGGGCATGTCTGTCGAGATGTGCGCCGGCGACGAGGCCGATCTTCAGGTCTGCAGCCAGAGCATTCTCGGCCCGAGCCGTGGACACGTCGGTCGAGACGTCGGTCAAGCACGTCTTTGTTCGATGCAAGTCGTCGGGCAGCATGATTGTAAGGTGTGTATCTGTGACTGACTGGGGCAAAAGACACGCACTAACAGAGACACAGCATGTACAATGTATTGGAGCATCCTCCGACGACACCGCTGCTGCTGTATCTACCGCCGAAGCCGCAGCCGCACCTCGTGGCCACGGAAGCATTTGAGGGCGATGAGGACCCCGAGCCAGAGGCACTCACAGACGACCTGGCACGGCCTCCAGACTATCTGCTGCGCCAGAATATGCCTATTGTGTCGATCCGATACCGATGGGCGGCGGCTGTCGGCGGCGACGGCAACGGCAACGGCAACATCAAGAACAAGTACAAGGACAAGGTGCCACCGCTGGCCCACATCTGGCCGACGCCGCTGCACGACGTCATGTTTGCCTATGACTGGATCAAGAAGTACCTGGCGCCGCCTTGCGATTTGGAAGATCAGCGCCCGTATTGCGTGCAGACAATGCCGCTACAGCCACGGCGTGACATGTATGTGTACGGCGCACAGCTCGGAGGCGGGCTGGCGACGGCCCTGGCCCTGACCGAGGCGCACACCAACCAGCACATGGCGATCCGGGGCGTGGCGGCGTTCAACGGCATCTACAACTGGACGGCATTTGTCAAGATGGGCGCCGACGGCATCCCCGTGGCCGACAACGCTGCGGCCGTCCAGCGCATTGTGCCCGGAACGCCGCCACTCGCGTCTCTGTTTGACACGCCGGCGGACCTGTTTGACTCGTTTGCCAGTCCGTGCCTCTTGTTCCGAACGACCGGGCGCGTGGTGCCGCCAGTCGATTTTGAAGAGGCGGCCAACCGGCAACGGATCGAAGAGGCCGAGCTGCGCCTGGAGCAGATGGAAGCCCGGGCGGCGCTGAATATCAACGGGCAGCCGGTGCCCAAACGCACAACGTCGATTCTGACCATGGGCATGATGCCCAAGTCGTACCTGTCGTTTCCGCCGATGGATTCCCGACTGGTGATCCCGCAGACTCTGTTGCTCCATACGTCAACCGAAGAGGAGCAGGAGGCAGCGGCGCTGTCACGCAGCAAGAGCGACAAGAAGATGAGGACGGAGACGAAGCCACGCAATATTCCCGAGGCGGTGCACGGCAAGAACTCGTATGCGGTGCAGGCCGACGAGTTGGCCAGTCTGATGCGGCGCGGTATTAAAATATACGAGATGAAGCGGAAGATACTCGACGAGTTGGCCAGTCTGATGCGGCGCGGCATTGAAAAGTACGAGATGAAACGGAACCTGCTCGACAAGCTGTCGGAGTACACGGCTTTGGAGTACGCCAACGACGACGACGACAAGATGGTCGCAAAGAGCACCGAGGCGGAGCACCGCGTGCAGGTGCATCGCGTTGGTGGCTCGGAAGCGGGCGAGCTCGACGAGGCCGGCCAGGCGATGCTGCTCCGCTGGCTACAAGAGCACACGGCCGGGTCGACAGCGAGCCCTCTTCCGTCCCGAGACGATGTGTGATGGGCTTTATATCGCAGGCCCCATTTATGTCACAGCCGCTATGGGTCGATTGAAAAATGCATTTCAACAGGGCAGAATTAATCTCTATGACCGCCCTACAACCACTTTTCTTCCAGTGCTCTATACTGATCGGCATTGACGGGCAACACGCTGCCGTGCCGCAGACCCGTCGGAAACGCCGTCTGGTTGCTGGCCGTCCAGCCGCTGTTGGACTCGGGCTGTGTGGTCTCGAACGGCTTGTAGCCGTCGCCGCTGTAGTAGTCCAGCAGCAGGTGGGCCTTGCCGGGCACTTCGTTGTCCCAAAAGGCGGCCGGACCCTCGACGCCGGCCTTGATGTAGGCCGAATCGCCACCCGGGCGAGTCCATGGTCCCGCGAGGCCCGTCGTCGAGTACTCGACAAAGACGGTGTCGGACTTCATGAAGCGCAGAAACGTCTCGTTGGCCGGGGCCTCGTCGGCGTGGGCCAGGCCCGGGCTTGCCGACAGCGGCAGAATGGTCAGGTCGATGGCGTCGCTGGGCGAACGGTCAATATATGTCTGGGGCGTCGAGAACGTCTTGAAGTCGGACGTGTACGCATAGCGGATGATATTCTTTGTCCCCGTCCCGGTATGGTTGGTATCCGACGAGTTGTACTGCCAAGTTAGAATCGAGTTTGTTTTCCATGGTGCCAGGAGGAACCCACGAATCGCGACGCCCAGTGCACCATGTACTGGCCCTTGGTGGCGTCCCAGAGCGCTTCCGGCGCCCACACCATGCCGGCCGTGCTGTCCTCGACGACGACGAGGCGCTCGTCGGTCCATGTGAGCAAGTCGGTGCTCTCCCACACAAAGATGCCGCGCGAGCCGGTGCGCACGGAGTCGCTCCAGGTGGTCTTGCTGATGTCGAGGTCGGTGCCGACAATGTACCACTTGCGGCCGGCCTCGCTGCCGCCGCCTTGCACGATGGCCGGGTCGCGCACGCCGCCGGTGCCCAGCGTCGGCGTGATCACGGGGGTGCCATTGTTGAGTGCGCGGTACGCCACCGGGTTGTTGCCGTCGCTGAGGTAAAAGTAGACGTATGGGTCGGCGCCGAGAAAGACGGCGGTCAGGTAGCCCACGAGGTCGGCAGCTGACGTCGCGGTCGGGCGTGCCAGTGCAGCAGGGAAGACGGCGACGGCCGCGAGGGCGAGAAGAAAAGAGCGAAGGCGAGTCATTGTGGTGATGGTTGGTGATGGTTGGTGATGGTTGTTGACGGTGCGTGCTGGTGCAGAGGTTGCGCATTGTGCACTCTGGTGATGCAGGACAATCCGCCTTTTACTCAATGACCTCATGCACGACTGACACCCGACACAAATGCCGGACGGGTAATAGCGAGGCCTATATCGCGACCGATCTCGCCATCTCCTCACTTCCCCGCCTTTTTGCATTTTGCCGGCATTCAGCCTTTCACGATGGCGGCCTCCACCTTTCCAGTCCGAGGTCGACGTCGGGCTCGGTGTGGTTATCGGACGTGCTCAGCAGGCCAATGGGCATCCAGCTGCTGCCGCCAACAGCATTGTGGACAACCGCCTGTTGCGAGGCCGCGCGTTGCTCGTGGGCCAGGACGACCGAGGTCTGCGAGTGGCCAGGCTCAAGCTCGACCTCTTCTGCTTGTTCGATATCGCCCACACCCTGCAGAATTGTGCTGTGGTAGTAGTAGTACGGAAGATCCGGCGATGAGCGGCGTGGAAGTTTGGTGGCATCAGGTGTCGCTGGTGCAGGGGGGGGGAACATGTCTGTCCAGTCCTCTGAGTGGACTGTCATCTGACTGTCTTGCACTTCGTCGTCCTGTGTTGTGCTGTGCCGTTTCGGCCACTTGGCCATCTCGGCATCGTGGCGGAACGCATCGCCGCTGCAGTAGGCTCCAAACAAGTCTCTGATTGTCAACATCTCGCTGACCCATTCGTCTTGGTGGACGGTGCAGGGCCAGACGTCCCGCGGTCGAAGCTTGTCGAGAAGGTCGCACTGTTCCTGGTATGACGAGTGGCGCGAGTAGGGGAACGTGATGGACCGGGCTGCGTGGGCGTCGTCGTTGTTGTGCTCGCTCTTTGCCATGGGCTCGCTCTTTGCTGGCATCGCAATATGCTCCTCGACAAGGTCCCCGCCACCACCGCCGGCACCGACTTCGGGCATGTCGCCGCCGCGCGGGTGTCGGCACACCACCGGCCGGATCCAGACGACGGCCGCGTCGCGCACACCGGCGCAGTAGCCCGCTCCCTTGTCGCAGCTGTGGATGCGCGCCGTCGTCTCGTTGCCCGTCTGCAGGCACCCGGCGTGGGCCGTGTTGGCACACTGGAACCCGACGAGACGGGGCGCGACGGGGTCTAGGTGATGGTGGCCGGCCACGTCCTTGACCTTGTCCTTGTCCTTGACCTTGTCCGTGTCCTTGACAGCGAGCGCCTCGTACAGGCTCATTGTGTACGAATCAACATGCACCTCAGACGCGAGGACCTGTGCGAGCGCCGCCCACACCTCCTCGTAGCCAAAGGTCCACGCGCGCAGGTAAAAGACGGTGTCAGCAGGGTAGGCCGCCACCGCCCGCAGCAGCTCGTGCAGGCCCTCTGCTTTTGTCTGGAAGACGACGTCGCGCTGCAAGAAAGTGGTATCTAGGTAGACGGTGTCGAGGGAGCGCAGGCCGCACACGAAGACGGCGAGGCTCGGGTGGCGAACAAGGCTGTTGACAAACCACGGCTCGAGGCGCGTGTCGCCGGTGTACAGGGCGGCCTTGTCGCCATTGTCAAACACTGCATGTCAGGTGGTAGTTCTCGAGACCAAAGTCCGAGTCCACTTACAAAACATGACCGAACCCGGACAGTGGTTGGCGTCAAACAGCGTGACCTGGATGCGGTTCCCCGGCGCCAGCTCGATTGTCGTCGGCGTGTCGAGGGGGAGCGGTTTCTGTCGTCGTCAGTTGTCAGTAATTTCTTGTCACTATCCCAAAAGAAAAGCCTCAACTCACCAGCACGTGCTCGAGGTCCTTGTACGTGCGCTTGCGGGCCTCGAGGATGCCCTTGGCATAGTTGACACGGTTCGCATACGTCTGCAGCTGCAGCACCAGGGCCCGCGTCGCGGCGGAGCAGTACACACTCTGCAGTCAGCACTTGCCAGCAATGTCCAGGCTCTCTTTTCACGTACAAGGGAGATCGCAGGGTGTCGAGCCCGGCCAGGTGGTCGCTGTGCACATGGCTCAAGAAGCATGCCAGCGGCCGGCACCGCGCCGTCGCCGCCGTGTTGCGGAAATAGTCGACTGCCGGTTAGCCAAAATTAGTATAGTGTACGGCGATGGCGCTCACCCTGAATGTCCGGAAACTCGTGGATATGGCCATCAAATGTTGACATTGTGGTCGGCCAGGACGGGTTGAAGAGATAAGACGTCACACTAGGCAGATGGCCGTGCCTTTGTGATGACTAGTCACCAGCCATCTGGCCGTAGCACAGCTAGGATGATTAGATTCTTGTTTCTATAGTTCATCACTGTATCATCAATATTGGGAAAAAGGCGAAAGACATGCCGCTTTTGGATCTTCGGATTTAAGAAAAAGAAAAGAAAGCACCTCAACACAACACGCCCAGGACTTGAGAAACAACAACCAAATATCAACAAATTCACTTTATTTGAACAATGCTTTGAAAATTTATATCATTTTTTACATGTTTTCTCGAGCAGTTTTCAAGACGACACAATGTTTGATAATAGATTGATAACATCCAGACGCACGTCGAATTGACCATGTTGACTACATTTACTACATCGACCACGACACAGAGAAATCTATTTTACAAGTCCAGTCAACTGTAGACATTAAATCAAGTATCAGCTATTATAAGTTTTTCCGTATCGAGAAAATATAGATGCAATCCGACTTGTACTCGTACGAAGGAGAGCCTTGGAGCTCTATGCGTACGTCGCCTGTGATTAACACGTGACCCATTGACACACGAGTGCGCCAGCTTAATAATCCCACCTTCCACCACGTGATATGTCCCACTACATTGACTACGCCAGCTACGAGTACATCACCCAGAGAGTTCTCAGTTTTACTTGTCCAGTCACTTTCTTTTAATAGATTAAAATTAAAACATGAGTTTGTACCGGTATTGAGCCAACTATAATAATAATAGACGCAGTCCGATGAGAGCCTCAAGGCTCTACGAGTACCTCATAACAGATGGATGAACAACACGTGACTCCATGCACAGCTTATTAATCCCACACTCCACCACGTGACATGCCCCACTACAGCTCCGGACAGGTTTTCTCGCGCGCCTGCTCGCACTTTCTCTTTTTCCTTCTCCTTCCCTCCACATCGGCCACCTGGTTCTTCCTCCTCCGCCCTGCCCAAACACGACTGCTCGATTTCGGAATATCATCAGTTCCAGGTTTTGTACCGACGCCGAGGTGAGTCCACTTCTTTTGTGTTGTCTACCATTTCCGGAGCAAGCCAAGGCGGCACTGCGGCACTGTGCTACGATTTGTCTGCAACAGCCCTATTTGAGCTGTCGCGGCATTTTGTCCGCTGAACTGAGGCAATAGCAAGCTGAAGCAAGCTGGATGTCGAATAGCTTCAATCCTCACATGCTTTACTGCATGCTTCACTGCTTCTCTGCTTCTCTGCTTCACTGTCAACATGCATTGCACTGCCTCATCAGCTACCAGTGTAGCTGGCGTTTACGCAGCCAATGCCCCGCATCGTAATGGCATCGTGGCATCGTGGCATCGTGACATCTTGACATGGGCATCTTGCTAATGCCCGCAAGGCCTCTCTCGATCGCGTCGCTGTCGCGGCCATCTCATCGTATCGCCGATGGACAAGGGCGACCTCGCTGCCCACGCAGACGAGGCTGCTCTCGCACACCAGTATCCCACGCCGTCGGCCGACGTCCAGGGCACCGACGAGCCGCCGTTTTACCATGCGACGGACGGCGACGTGGCGCTCGCCCACATCGACCCGCAGCTGGACGCCATGGACACGACGGACCACCACGGGCCGGCCGCCGACCACGACCACGACGACGTGGTCGTGACGACGGCCGCCGAGGTGCAGGCGCTGGCGGCGGCCGTTAGTGCCGTTAGTGCTGTCAACGCCGTCAATGCCGTCAACGTTGTCAACGATGACGACGTGACCGCGCGTGGCGTCGCCGATCACCACGACGAGTCCTATCCGGAGTCGCATTTGCGGGCACTCAAGACAGAGGGCTCCGTCCACCACGGCGAGACCAACGGCTACGACGACACGACGCAGGCCGAGGACCAGAACAACATGTATGCCGTGGCTGCTCTGGAACACGTGCAGCAGGCAGCTGCTGCCCACGCCGAGGACCACCAGCAGCATCAGCAGCAGCATCATCAACAGCAGCAGCATCAGCAGCAGCAGGAGCACCAGCAGCAACAACAACAGCACCAGCAAGAGCATCAGCAACACCAGCAACAGCAGCAACAGCATCACCAGCAGCAGCAGGAACAGGACCAGCAGCATCCTCTTCAACATCATCAACACCACCAACACCAGGACATCGACCACCAGCAACCGACTCGGGCTCCCGTTAGCGTGGAGGAGCTGCATCTGGCGGCACAGCTGAGCCAGGGCCTGGCCCCTATGATGCGCGAGGCCAATGCACGCCGCGAAGGCGAGTACCATGCCGTCGACAACGCTGCCCAAGACGAGGCCGAGGCCTTGCGTGCTGCTGCAGCCGTGGCCGCGGCAGCCGACGGCGCGTACGGGGGACAAGACGTGGCAGCGGCCTATCACCACAGCCTGCAGCACGCTGCCGACGTGCAGAACCACGCGGCCTACGCCGAGGCGTCGCAGTCGGTGGCGCACATGCCGTCGTCGCTGCAGATGGCCCACCTGGCCCAGCAGGCCTACCACCACAACGTCGACCACATCCCGCCACGGAAGCGGTCCAAGGTGTCGCGCGCGTGCGATGCCTGTCGCCGCAAGAAGATCAAGTGCGACTCCGTGTCCGAGACGGAGCAGTGCACAAACTGCCGGCGGTCCAACGTCGAGTGTCTCTTCAGCCGGGTGCCTCAGAAGCGCGGCCCGAGCAAGGGTTACATAAAGGAACTTGCCGACCGGATCAACAGCATCGAGGGCAAACTTGGCGGCCAGACCGTGTCGGCGACGGCCGACGCCCTGGACCTGCTCGGCGTGGGGCGGCGCGAATCGGCCGAGGGCGGCTATGCCGGCTTTGCACTCAACGAGAATGCCAAGCGGCCATATGCCAGCATCGCCACCGAGTCGGCCCAGAGCACGCCCGCTAACGGCAACAACATCAACAACGGCAACAACAACAACAGTATCAACAACAACAACATCAACAACACCAACAACACCAACGGCCGGCATGCCGGCTGGGCTGCGACGACGCCGCGGTCGGGCCCGGCCAACCTCTTCCAGCCGGCGACCCCGACTGCTCCGCCACGCACACCCTACTCGTCGGCGTCGCTCGCACCACATCCCCAGCTCGACGACACGGCCGCGGCGCTGGCCAAGTCCATCGCCGAGTCGGAGCGTCTGGCGCCCCCGGCCACGGCGGCAGCAGCCGAGCACCAGTCGCAGGAGCTCGACGAGTCCGTCTACCATAGCTACCTGACGGCCATCCACCCTGCGCTGCCGTTCTTGCCCAACAACCGCTCGCACATGGTCAACATGCTGGCCCAGTGCCCGCAGTCGCTGCAGGACGCGTTTATTATCGCCATTCGCGCCGTGGCCGACTCGCTCGAGGTCCCGACGCCAGGCTTGTCGCGCGTAGCCAGCTTTATGCTTTATCAGTGGGAGACAGAGGGCACGCCGCGCTCGCCGCTGCAGGACTTGGTGCACTTGCAGACGCTGCTGTTGATGGCCGTCGAGGCCGATGCCCACGGCCCAGCCTCGCTCAAGGGCCAGCACGGCGGTCTGTCCAAGACATCGCTCTTGGCCCGTGCCGTGGCTGTCGCGTACGAGATGGATCTGCCGCAAGCAAAGAACGCTGTCGCTGCGGCAGCTGCTTCTTCTGCTTCTGCTGCTCCTCGTACCGATACGACCGGCCCGCATGAGGGCTATTCCGAGGCCGACACCGAGGCACGGCTTGCGCTGCGCGCATGGTGGTCTCTGGTGGTGCTGGACCGGTGGAACGCGCTGGCGCTCGGCAAGCCGCTCCTGATCCCACTGCGCACGGCGGTGCTGTCGCCTGGCCTGCGCTTTGTCCTGGGCGAGTCGGCTTTCCAGTTCACCAAGCTGTCTTACCTGCTCGGCTCGTCGCTCGTGCCCGGCTTGCTAGCCCTCGCAGCAGGATCGTCGTCGGCCATCATCTCGGCCGCACCAGCCATGACGCCGGGGCTCGACCTGGCCGTGCTTGGTCGCCAGCTCGACGTCGGCCTCGAGATGTGGCGTGTCGACCTGCCCGAGACGGTCACCGAGGCGGCTGCGCCGCTCGTGCACCTGGCCTACTGGCAGTACCGCCTGCTCGCATACCTCGTGGTGCCGTCGACGCTGGCCTCCGACGTGCTGTGGGCCATTAAGAAACTGGTCAATCTCGTTGTTGCTACCACCAATGTCAAGATCGTCACCGCGTCGTCGTCCTACTACCCGCCCATCAGCCCCTTCCACCACTATTTCATCTGCCTGTCCGGCCTGCTGCTGGCCGAGCTGTCCAAGGTGGCCACCGAGCGGCAAGCCGCGCTGCGTGCGCTCAGCGAGCTGCTCGAGGTAGTGGCGCCGACGCCGATCCCCGTCGAGGGCGGTGCCGAGGGCGCGACGGAGATCCCCAATATCTCCGTGTGGAATGGGCCGCTGCGCGAGACATTGGCGCGGCGGCTCAAGTCGTCGTCGTCGGCCAACACCAGCGGCAACGCAAATGGAAATGCAAACGGAACAACAGCAGCAGTTGTTGCTGCAGCGGCTGCTGCTGCTGCGGCGGCGGCGGCGGCGGCTGCGGCTACTGCCAACGACAGTAAGACATCGTCTGGCGACGACTCAGGCGACAACGCGACCAACCACGGCCTGCAGCACCTTGCCGATCTTGCCACGGCCACGGTGGACAAGACCGATGCGCCCGTGCCCGTGCCCGTGGCGACCCTGTCTCCCTCGCCGGCCCCGTTGACCGGTCCGGCCACCAACTTCGAGGATCTCGGCTTCAGCCCCCTCGCCCTGTTGTCGGGTGGCTTCCTGACAGCCGTGCACAAGACGGCCGTCGAGCCGGTGCTGCCACCAGTGACCGAGTCCATTGTCGAGTCGGCCGTCGAGCCAACAATGGACCAGCCTGTCCAGTCCGTCGAGTCTGTCAGCGAGGTCGTCGAGTCTGTCGAGTCCGTCGAGTCCGTCGAGTCAGTGCCCGAGCAGGCAATGCAGGTCGATCCCGCGGCGCCGGTCGCCGACATGGCGGCCGAGGTGCCCATGCAAATACGAGAAGCATTGGTCGGAGCCGTCGGAGAAGCATGAGCTGTGGTACCATGCTTGCATGCATATATCCTGGCATCGTTCTTGGAATACGATATCGGATACTTGGACAGGCAAAGACATCAAAAAGGAGTAACTGAAGAGGTGCATACTATCTGCAGGTGCACATAATTCCATAATAGTTGATAATAATACCCGTCAAACCCTTTGCCAGCATTCGCGAGTTTATATACAGTGCACAAGTTATGCCTTTGATACAGGCACGTCAAAGCCAAAGCCACGTGCTGTGTAACATGGGGCTCCGCTATTAACATCAAAGTCTTTGATCCCGTCTTCCCGCTCACGTGAGAACCTTAATTGCACCTTCCGTCTCATCTCATGGTCTTATATCGCGCCTGCCGAGTTTGCCAACTAGTGGCGTGATGCAGCTGCAAAGCAAGTCGAGTCGTACCTACCCGTACGAGTACACGTACTCCGTAGACGGGTGTAGCGAGTAGATCAACTGGAAGGAGCCATGGCACAGTTACACTAGCGCCTCTCGAGCCCCCTCGAGTACCCTGTAACGCCCCTGTGGGATCAGCTAACGTCAGCCAACTCCACTTCTCCTTTCAACGACGTTTCCCTCACCGGCTCGTGTTTCTACGAGTACTCGTACAGAGTATTCTACCATCTTACTCGTACATTGGGCGCCATATCTGCACAATGGCCGCCAACCCTCCAGCAAACATGGAGGACCTCATCGTCATCGACCCCAACATGACCCGGGCCGACCGGATCGTGCTCGAGGGTCTGATCGAGGACATGCGGGACGGCCGCGACTACGACAAGGAGGACCCCGACGACGCCCACCATCCGGACGCGGGAATCGACGCCAAGAGACAGCAGCAGAAGCAGAAGCAGCAGCAGCAGAAGCAAGAGGAGGAGAACAAGGGCGGCGAGAAGGGGACACCGACCCGCGACGACACGACGCTGGCCACGCTCGACGCCCTCAACGACCCCCAAAACGCTGCCTTTGAGCCCAGCGTGTTCACGTCGTGGGACCTGCGGGATCTGCAGCACAATGTGGCGGCGCGCCAAAAGTCCGCGGCCGACACGGGCTCGGCCACGGCGCGGCAGCGTTTCGCGGCGGCGTTTTACAGCTGGTTCCACCGCGCCGTGCTCAACCCGTACATTTGGTTTGCGAGCCGCTACGTCGTGCGCCACGAGACCGACGTCATCTTTCTGACGCACCTGCTGCTGTATTTCTCGACGGCCGTGCCCAGCGCGCTGACCCTCTTGTTTTGGCGCTTCTCCGTGCTGCACGGCATCCTGCACGTCGCCTACGTGCTCGGCGGCTGCATCGGCACCTACACCATCATGATGCACCAGCACATCCACCAGGGCGGCATTTTGCAGCGCGACCGCTGGCTGCCGGCCGCCTTTGACCGCCTGTTTCCCTATGTCATGGACCCCCTGATTGGCCACACGTGGAACTCGTACTACTACCACCACGTCAAGCACCACCACGTCGAGGCCAACGGGCCCGACGACCTGTCGACGACGATGCGGTTCCAGCGCGACAGCGCCCTCGACTTTGGCAAATACCTGGGCCGGTTTTTCTTTTTGGCGTGGTTCGACCTGCCCATTTACTTTGTCAAGACGCGCCGCTACAAGTACGGCATGCGCGCCGCGTTTTGGGAAGTTTCCAGCTACTGTCTCATGGCCGGCACGTACTGGTGCGGGAAGCACGGCGTCGCCGGCATCACCGACAAGCGCGCGGCCGTCTTTGTGCTGATTTTGCCGTTTGTCATCTTGCGCATCGGCCTGATGCTCGGCAACTGGGGCCAGCACGCGTTTGTCGACCCCGAGGAGCCCGACTCGGATTTCCGGTCCAGCATCACCGTCATTGACATTGCCAGCAACCGCGTCTGCTTCAACGACGGCTACCACACGTCGCACCACCTCAACCCGCGGCGCCACTGGCGCGAGCACCCGCGCGCGTTTGTCGCGCAAAAGGCGCAGTACGCCGCCGAGCAGGGGCTCGTCTTCCACGGCATCGACTACCTCGAGATCTCGCTGCGGCTGCTGCTCGTCCAGGACTACGCCTACCTGGCCAAGAAAATGGTGCCCATTGGCGCCGAGCAGTGCAGCCTGTCGCTCAACGACCGCGCGGCCTGGCTGCGGTCGCTGACGGCCAAGTTCAGCGAGGAAGACATTGCGCGCACCTTTCCAAAGTCTCGCTCGGCCAAGGCCTGGCGCCAGAAGCAGGGTCTTCCGGCGCAGTGAGCAGATCTTAAAAGTATATTTTTAACAGGGGCGGTTGGCGCCGCCTGGTTTCTATATAACGTACTCATCATCACGTATTATGACAGCATTTTTTTACTTTTTTATTGCACATCTATCAGGGGATATCCAATCTGCAGTGCCATTGTGTGTTTCTTGGGCGGACTGATCGGATCAATCATGCCACGCCCTGGGCTGTCCGTATGGCTTGACCATACACCACCCATCCCCAAACAGTGTTGTGTCCGTTCAATTCAGACAAAAATCACCGGCAGACGTAGCCGCCGTCGATAATCAAATCGGCACCCGTCGTGTAGGTGCTGGCGTCGCTAATCAGGTACACATAGGCGGCCTTGAGCTCCTTGGCCAGGCCGGGCCGGCCCAGCGGGATCATGCTGTACCACAGCTCCTGCGTCTTGGCGTCGATAAAGTCCGACAGGCCCGTGTCAATGTAGCCGGGCGAGATGCTGTTGACGCGCGCAAAGTCGCGCCACTCGTTGGCCAGCGACTTGGCCATGTGGATGCAGCCGGCCTTGGCCACATTGTACGACGTCTGCTCCTGCGGGTAGTTTGCAATGTGGCCCGACATGGACGACGTAATGACAAACGAGCCCGTGCCGCGCTCGCGGAAGTGCTTGCCCACTGCTTTGGCGCAGTAGGCCGTGCCGCTCAGGTCCGTGTGAATGACGCGCTCCCACTGCTCGACGGTGCCGTCGACGACACCCGCGTCGGCCGTGGCGCCGGCATTGGCAATGAAGCCGTCAATCTTGCCAAAGTCGGCAATGACGTCGGCGACGAGCTTCTCGACCTCGTCCCACTTGCCAATGTCGCACTTGTACGCCTTGGCCTTGACGCCGTACTCCTTGGCGAGCTCCTCGGCGTTCTTTTCGGCACCCTCCTTGCGCGACGAGTAGGTAATGGCGACGTCGGCGCCCACCTCGGCACAGCCGCGCGCGGCCTCAATGCCCATGCCGCGGGGGCCCGAGGCACCGGTGATGATGACGACCTTGCCCTTGAGGCTAAAGAGGTCCATGAGACGCTCGGCTTTGGCGGCGGGGACAGGCATGGTGGTGGTGGTGGTGGTGGTGGTGGGGGGGGGGGGGGGGGGGGGGGGGGGTGAAAAAAGAAGAGGGGTTGGGGGAGGGTGAAGTGTGGAAAAAGG